>JANRMT010062841.1:6297841-6310394 GCA_026402145.1 Polypterus bichir lapradei | reverse complement strand
ATCTATCTATCTATCTATCTATCTATCTATCTATCTATCTATCTATCTATCTATCTATCTATCTATCTATCTATCTGTTATATAGTGCCTTTCAACTATCTATGAAAGATTGTGGGGTTGTGGGTTGACATCTGTCAGGCTCTTGTGTTTAATTTCACTCAATCACACTTTCAATTGACATTTCATTAGACTTGGCAGCTTTTGGAGCATCTTGTGCATTCCATTAACTGAGTGTCAGATTGCCACCATTGTGTTACTAATTATGGGTTCTGTTACAATTCTGATAAAGTTAAACATTTTTATCGCTATTAATCCTCCTATATATGTAAAATGCTAAGGGGCTGTCCTTCTTCTCACGCAGAAACCTGCAAACAACTGGGCCTTGAGCTGCGCTCTTGGTCTTAAATGATCTGCAAAACTGGAGGTGCAAGGTACCTCGTCCACATGACTGGGCTTCATTTAGGTCCTTGTCACTGCCCAACCACATATGTGGTCACATGACAGGAAAAGATCAGCAGCGTGGGTACGCGGTATTCATGACAGGAAGAGAAGTGAGGTGCTTCATGCTGCCGACGAGGCCCAACGTACAGGCTGACTGACCAACAAGCGCGACTTACACACTCTGAGCGCCACAGGAAGTCAAAGACACCCAGAGAATTGTAGGCACAGTCTTCCTCTGCCAGTTGACTGGGCTTCCAGTTCTTGTCACGCCAAGCGGTAGCACGTCCACAACTGATGGTTTTCATTACAAATGTAAGTCACTCACTCCGGGGACAAAAGACACCACTAGGGCACCCTGGGCAGAGTGGCCACCTTTCTTTGAGCATTTCTTGGTAAAATTTTAAAATAATTGCCTATTACTTTGCTCCTGCCATCTTTGTGACTGAGAAGCTGTACATATCCAGCATTTCTGCCGTATTCTTCTTTTTTCCGTACTGCTCATTAAAAGGGGGCATCTCTTGGGATCCCAGCCCTTTGCGATCTGTCACTTTTTCTGTTCTTATCATATATAATGTCACATGCGAGTGCCTAGGTGACAGTTTCAGGGCTCTGGTGATGGTATTTCTCTGCCACTCCAGGGGTTGGCGCTGTGTCATAACACCTTCTCTTTTCCTCCAGGAATCAGAAGGTGGGATCCCAAAAATATTCAGACCAAAAGCATTAGGCCCTGACTGGTGACAGCTCACCTCTTTTAGTGTCACTGCTGACATTATTAAATTGTTTCCAGGACAGATAAGAAAACCAGTGCAGGACGGATACAGACTCCGAAATGACCCGGCGATGTGTGTCTGGCTTCCATTTTTCACGTCTTCTTTTCCTGCTCTTGGCGTGGAGTGGGGCAGAGGAGTGTGGCAGCCAGATGGGCTCTGAATGAGCTAATTAGCCTGGCCAAAGTCCCACAGCTCAATTAACAGCATGAAAAGTTCACTTAGGAACAGAAGGCAGCCTGAGAGACCCGTGTGCACCACGTAATTGAATGAGACCAGCAGGGCTGACGTGACAAGTGGCCACAAGAAAGGAAGAGGCTTGGGAAGCGACATTCACTAGGGGGCCGTGCTTTGACTTCCATCCATCCATTATCCAACCTGCTATATCCTAACTACAGGGTTACGGAGGTCTGCCGGAGCCGATCCCAGCCAACACACAGCAGGAAACAAATCTTGGGCAGTGCGCCAGCCCACCACAGGGCACACACACACACACCAAGCACACACTAGGGCCAATTTAGAATCACCAATGCACCTTACATGCACGTCTTTGGACTGTGGGAGGAAACCCATGCAGAAATGGGGAGAACATGCAAACTCCACGCTGGGAGGACCTGGGAAGCGAACCCGGGTCTCCTAACTGCAAGGCAGCAGCGCTACCACTGCGCCACCATGCCACCCGCGCTTTGATTTTTAGATGTTAATATTAAGATTCGACAAATCAATTCCTATTTCATTAACTGACAAGTGCATTGTATTATTGTAGTATTTCCCTGTACTTACCCTTTACCTGTTTTCTCCAAGGGTAAACGTACTCGTCAAGTTTGATACTGGGTTGGTCTACTGTTGCTCTTTAAGATTAACACACACATACATAGATATACGCATACACACAGAAACTCAACAGTGCCCTATGAACGACAAACACACAGCTGGTTCATCTCTAGCACTTTAAACCACACAAGTGCCTTAGGAATAACACAGCCTGTCACTCTCTCAGCACTTCAAGAGACTTACTTATTATCGGCACAAACAACATACGTTGTTTCAAAGATATCTCAGACCTAAATATTACTTTTGGTCTCCAAGAATACATTTAAACATACAAAGGCTCATCATCCTTGACTATAGACCATTTATCAGCCAAGAATGCCTTACTTAACGTCCTATTCCCTGCTATTGGGTGGCGCTCTCACCCTCAGCCTTAATAAACCTCCCAGCACAGAGCGTATGGCAAACCTCTGGCAGCACCAGGTGCTCAAAGAAATCTACCTTATTACTTCAATCACTCTAGACATCAAGACAAAACACAGAAAGTTAAAAGCAGCATTTTATTAATTACAGGAATAATAATAACACCAGTGGAACAAACAATAATAGAAAATAGGACTTATAGAAAAGTCTGGATATACAGAGCTACCTCGGTACACGTCCGCTTTAGAATAAGTCCTGTTTGGACATGAAAAATTTTGCTTGGTATACGACCTTTGTTTACCTCTCTTGAGACAAAGCCATAATTGCCCACGAGCGTCAGTTCACCAGTTGCTAGCATTCAGTGAACAACCTGCGCTATAACTCTATGTGAATTTTCACGTGATTTTGCATTTTTTTCACATAAATTTGAATTGATTGTTGAAAAGTATGGCATGCATATCTGGGACATGGCTGCTGCATACCGTATGCCGAGAACGACGGTATCTACGATTGTGAAAAACAAAGACGTTATTAAAAAGTAAAATGAGGTTACATTTTCATTTATTTCATCTAATTGCTTTTTTTTGCGCTATATAAATGCAAAGAATTATTATTATTATTATTATTATTATTATTATTATTATTATTTTATTATTAAGCAGTTTTTAAATTATTTTATACAACCCCATCAATGTATAATATGCCAATAACAACAGGATTTTTTTTCATGGGAACGGATTAATCATTTTCCCTTAATTTCTTATGGGAAAAATTTGTTTGGTATACGTCCTGTTTGGTATAAGTCAAAGGATCTGGAATGGATTAAGGATGTATACCGAGGTACCACTGTACGCTTTGAAAAAAAATTTGGTACCACTTGAGTCTGTGAACATTAGAGGACCCGATGCACCAACTTTTGGAATAACAAATACAATGCACATGTCCCTGTTGTATGCCAATCCATATGGGATTTGTAAAAGCAGTTTTAATTTTTATGGTGCCCCATCTGTTAGAGTGACAAATGCAATGCATATGTTTCTGTTATATGGCATTTGGTATGGGATTTGTAAAGGCAGTGTTAATGTTTGTTAAGTAAAATGTGTTGGAATGACAGAGATGTAGCAATTGCATAGACACACAGATACACTGACACCCAGACATTTATCCTTTTATTAAGGGTAAATTATACATTATCTGCTGTAATGACAAACACAATGCATTTATTTACTAGAAATGTCTTTGATGTGCCATCTGTTGGAACAATAAATGCAATCCATATGTCTCCATTATGTGCCATTTGGTGTGGGATTTGTACATGCTGTGTTAAAGTTTGTGATGCACCATCTGTTGGAATGACAAATGTAATGAATTTTATTACACGAATGTTTATGACGTGCCATCTGAAAATGCAATGCAAAGGTCAATGTTATATGCTGTTTGGTATGGAATTTGTGAAAGTAGCGTTAATGTTTGTGATGCGCCATCTGTTGGAATGACAAATGCAATGCATATGTTTCTTTTATATAGCATTTGGTATGGGATTTCTAAATGCAATGTTAATGTTTGTGATGCAACAACTGTTGGAATGACAAAGGCAATGAATTTTATTACTGCAAATGTTTGTGATGCACCATCTGCTGGAATGAAAAATGCAATGCATGGTTGTCTGTTATATGCCATTTGGCATAGGATTCGTAAAAGCAGTGTTAATGTTTGTGATGTGCCATCTGTTGGAATGACAAATGCAATGAATTTTATTACTACAAATGTTTGTAATGAGCCAACTGTTGGAATGACAAATGCAATGTATATGTTTCTGTTATATAGCATTTGGTATGGGATTTCTAAATGTAATGTTAATCTCTATAATGCAACATCTGATGGAATGACAAAGGGAATGACTTTTATTACTATAAAGGTTTGTGATGCACCATCTGCTGGAATGAAAAATGCAATGCATTGGTGTCTGTTATAGGCGTTTTGGTATAAGATTCATGGAAGCAGTGTTAATGTTTTTGATGCGCCTTCTGTTGGAATGAAAAATGCAATGAATTTTAAAACTACAAATGTTTATGATGAGCCATCTGCTGGAATGACAAATGCAATGCATGGGTCTCTGTTATATGCCATTTAGTATGGGATTCATAAAGGCAGTGTTAATGTTTGTGAAGCACCTTCTTTTGGAACAACAAATGCAATGCATATGTCTCTGTTATATTCCATTTGGTACTGAGTTTCCAAATGCAGTGCTAATGTTTGTGAAGTGCCCTCTGTTGGAATGGCAGAGTCATAGCGATTGGATAGACACGCAGATACATGGACAGCCAGACAAGGTGGGCATCGCCTTTATCTGTCTGTATGAAGATCTACAGTTTGCCTGTTCAAATATTTTGATAAAAATCCAAAGATTTCCAAGGGGTGCACTTACTTTTGCACATGACTGTGTATTTATTTTCATAGAGTTAATAATCCAAAGTTATGCCCAAGCATTTCATTCTCTTCATCCATATTGTAATATTGTTTGCTTTGTAAAGCTCCATGCAGGGAGGTGAGTGTAAGGTGCTGTGAGTGACGCTATATAAAATAAAGCTTGATTGGTCCATTACCGGTACGGGGGTCTCTCTTTAACTGTGGCTCTCCTGCCACCCTCCATTGTGAAGCACATGCCAGCTGGATGGCTGACAGACCTCTCCTTCTTTGAGTCTTCCTTCCTTTCTGTGTATTCTGCACTCACGTTGTTTGCTCTGATCAATGGAGAGTCGTCTTCATCTCTTAAAATATTTGCCTTCCTCTGCCTAATTTTGTGAAAGGGAATCTCTGAATGGAGAGTGCTACTCATTTAACGCACATAAAATATTTGGATTACTAGCCTGAGTCACGGAGAAACGATTTTCAGAACGAACACGCTCACTGGGTTTTGTAATTTTAAATCCACAAACACGCTATTATTTTATGTTCCGCTCGGATGCCTCCTGCAATTAGGACTTGGTATCCATGGCAACAGAGAGTGCAATCCTGAGCCGGCTGAGGAGCTGCGGCGCCCCCAAAAAAATAAAAGGAACCCGCCATGTCGCTATCAAGTGTTTCAGACCCCCGGGATCAGTCCTTTATATTGTAGTGAGGTGAGGGTGGGACAGCCTTTGGATTCAGGGTGACGGTTCTCTGCTCTCCCATTGCTCACATTTTTGGCTTAATTTTGTTGACATTCTTTAATTGTTTACTCATTTCATTGTTTTGTTTTAAGGTCAAAGAGGCGGGGCCACCAATTACAACCAATCAGTCAAGTGCTTTACTTTTGCACTTTTAGTAGCCTCAGTCTGTCACTCATTTGTCATTGTCATCTCTAGCAGGACTCGGTTGGCGCCCCCATCCTGCCTTATAGACATTAGACGCTTCTCAGATTCAGCTCTGGGGTGCCCATTCTCAACCCATTTCACAAATCAAAGGCTCTGGCCTACGTCTGATTGATCTCACGGTTTATATGCCGAGCCTCTAAAAGGTATTTGCTTCCTTGGACATTTTCATATTTTATTGTTATTCAACTTTTAATCACATTGAATGTTTTATTTTGCTTACTCTGAGGAATAATTAAAGACTTTTTAATGTCGACGTGGAAACAAAGTGGTCTAAATTAATTACAAGCATAACACAAAATACTTGATCTCTTAAGTATTCGTCCCCTAAATGTAAAGTAGGCATGTAGGACGTTAAAATGTTAGGTTTGAATAGATCTATCTATCTATCTATCATTTATATAGTGCCTTTCACATCTATCTATCTATCTATCTATCTATCATTTATATAGTGCCTTTCACATCATCTATCTATCTATCTACTGTATCTATCTATCTATCTATCTATCTATCTATCTATCTATCTATCTATCTATCTATCATCATATAGTGCCTTTCACATCTATCTATCTATCTATCTATCATTTATATAGTGCCTTTCACATCTATCTATCTATCTATCTATCTATCTATCTATCATCATATAGTGCCTTTAACATCTATCTATCTATCTATCTATCATTTATATAGTGCCTTTCACATCATCTATCTATCATTTATATAGTGCCTTTCACATCTATCTATCTATCTATCTATCTATCTATCTATCTATCTATCTATCTATCTATCTATCTATCATTTATATAGTGCCTTTCACATCTATCTATCTATCTATCTATCTATCTATCTATCTATCTATCTATCTATCTATCATGCCTTTCACATCTATCTATCTATCTATCTATCTATCTATCTATCTATCTATCTATCTATCTATCATCATATAGTGCCTTTAACATCTATCTATCTATCTATCTATCATTTATATAGTGCCTTTAACATCTATCTATCTATCTATCTATCTATCTATCTATCTATCTATCTATCTATCTATCATTTATATAGTGCCTTTCACATCTATCTATCTATCTATCATCATATAGTGCCTTTCACATCTATCTATCATTTATATAGTGCCTTTAACATCTATCTATCTATCTATCTATCTATACTCAGATTAAAGTGCATGCTCCCCAACTTGACTTGACTTGACCGTAGACCAGGGATCTCAAACTCCAGTCCCGGAGGGCCGGAGTAGCTGCAGGTTTTCATTCTCACCCTTTTTCTTAATTAGTGACCTGTTTTTGCTGCTAATTAACTCCTTTTCCTTTCATTTTAATCGACTTGTTTTCTAAGATTTCTTCCCCGGAATTTGTTCATCGTTCCTCTGAATTGCTCCATGAAATGAAATGTGAAGTGAGTGAGCCAACAGAAGACCAACTAAGTCAGGGCCTCAAACTCCAACCAGTTGCTTAATCAGGCGCCGAGTCTTGTTGTTAATTAATCCCACGGCTTGTTACTGCTCTCATTGTGTAACAGCAGACATTTCTGAAATTGTTGATTTTTTCTTTACTTATCTAAGAGCTCCATTAAACTGTTTTGTGGACCCGAGCAGATCAGCATTCCTAAGACCTCCATCCTTTTTATTTTTAGATATTGTATGATGGTCACAGTTTGCTGGTCGTGTTTTGGTTCATTTCGTATCTCATTATCTATCTAACTGTTATATAGTGAGTTTCAATTATCTATGAAAGATTGTGGGGTTGTGGGTTGCCATCTGTCAGGCTCTTGTGTTTAATTTCACTCACTCACACTTTCAATTGACATTTATCTACAATGGGAGGTCTGAAACCTGAAGATCCACCACAGGAGAAGGATTTAGGAGTCGTAGTGAACTCAACATGATCAACTACCAGTCAGTGTTCAGAAGCCATTAACAGCATGTCAGGTTATATAGCGCCTTGATGTGTGCAGTACGAGTCACAGTAGGTTCTGCTCAAGCTTTACAACACACTGGTGAGGCCTCATCCGGAGTTCTGTGTGTAGTTTGGGTCTCCAGGTTACAAAAAAGATACAGCAGCACTACAGAAGGTCCAGAGAAGAGCAACTAGGCTGAGTCCAGGGCTACAGGGGATGAGTTATGAGGAAAGATTACAAGAGCTGAGCCTAACACTTGCATTGGGTTTAGGTTTTCTTAGGTTTGGGTTCACAATTGGAGGTCTGAAAATCGAAAGTCCACATTATGAGGAGGACTTAGGAGTCACACACACCCTAAACTCCCCCTTGTTTTAGTTTGATGCCCACCCTCTCAGGTGGCACCTCATCAAATGTTTTCTGAAATTGTTCGGCTGTGGATGTTCTTCCATGACTTATCTTCTTCCAGTCCATCTTCTCTCATTACATGTTCAGCACATACAGTAGGTTTATTATATATGGCGGCGGTATGCAACTTTGCCTACCGCCGGTCATTTTCTCCATCCTCTGTACTAATAGTTTCTTCTTGCTCAGTTTTTGAAGACAATGTGATGATCAGCTGTGCCCATTTTACCCGAGGGCGTTCCATAATTTGATAAGGATTTCTTGATTATAGCCTCACTGAAGTTTACTCCTCCAGTCTGGTATCTCTGGTTCGCCCTGCAAATGGTTTCCATCTCTTTGTGTCCGTATACTCATTAGAAGGGATTCATCCTGGTAAGCCCTAGAAAAAGTGCTGTGCCCTCTTGTCATGGCTGCTCATAGAAATTGACTGTTTGCCTGGGCAGCAGGAGCCTTGACTGTGGCTGCAGGCCTGGAGCGAGCCCAAGCCTTCAAGAGCACAAGTTTATCCAAAACAGTGGTCTCATTCAAAAACAGCTTGTCTGCGGCAAAAAAAAAAAAAAAAATTCCAAAGCCCCCCCCACCGTCACCCCACCACCCAGAAGGACTGAATGACCTCCTTTCACTTTACAGCGTGTCCTCCGTGTTCGACACAGCGATCATCTCACAGCCTACTTTCCGTCTGGCTGGCCGGGCCGCACCTGAGGTGACTCAACTTTATTTAATCTTTAGATATTAGCTGATAAGGAGAAGTGCATGATGGGATTATGCAAGCAAACAGTGGAGGCCATTTTCACGGCACACACTCGGCCACTCGCATTATTCATTTATTCAGCGAAATCAAACGCTGCGAGTGGAGACTGAGGCAACCAAAATGAAAAAGACGAGATTAGAAATGAGCTTTCACTATTCATGGGTGGCCGGGAAGGGGGTGGGGGTGGGGGGCAATGGTGAGGAGGAAAGGGCCCGGGGATTTGTGGGGGGGGGATTTTTTAATGAGGAAATGGCCAGGGAGTCCAAGGTGGGGTGAGGACATTCGAAGGTGCTGTTGAGGGGGAGTTTGTAGGGCAATCAAGAAGGAGTTCATTTGGGAGGTGGGTACAGGACTGAGGACAGTATCAAGGCATGGGGGGGCAGGAAACAGGGACTGAAGTGGGTAGGACGGTGAAGGTCGGGGATGTGGGAGATCAGTAAGTGTGTGGTGAGGAGGTAAGTTAGGGAGAGGATTTGGGGAGAGAGAGAGAAGTAGGGGGTACCATTAAGGAAGGGCACAAGGGACTCTACAAAATGGGGCAATAAGGTGTCCAGCACATGCACCTTGGGGACATCTAATGTTAATGGCATCAAACTTAAAGTACTGACAACTGCATGTAGATTTTCAGGATATCTTCAATGTGATTCTGATCCGGTTTCCAGCTGTGTGCATAACATCTTGTATAGAACTGTGAGTAAGGGGTTATAGGGAGAAGGCGGAGGAAGTGGGAGAGTAGGCAATGGGATCAGTGAGGGTTTGGTAAGGAAAGGGGTTAGTAGGGAGACGGTGAGGAAGGTTAAGTAGTACAAAGTGGGTCAGTGGGCCCGGGTCAGAAGCAAGGACAGTCAATACACGCAGCATATCCAGCAGAACATGAGGTTAAACTCGTCCATCCATCCTTTTCTGAAACATCATAATCGAGCTGCAGTGTTCAGCGGCACTAGGTGCAAGGAAGGCACCGATCTTGGATGGGATGCCACTCTATCACAGTTTCTTATCAAGTTTCCTAGTATATATGAGTAAACCCATCCATCTGTCCGTCCGTCCATACGTCCATCCATCACTGTCACTTGTTCAGTCACCCCTTGAGGTTTTCACGCAGATGCAGTCTGACTTGTTCTCCTTGTATGTCAGAATAAAGGGCAGGGAAAGGGGCAAAGGCTTTCAAAGATAAAGCACTGAATGCAGGAGATCAGGTCATAAAGCTCCTGGTACCCCATGAAGGACCCCCCTGCATCCATTCATCCATCTCTTAATCAGATTACTCTATTCAGCAGCACTGGGTGCAATGCAGGTACCAAGCCAAGTGCCAGTCTATCACACATGTGATTAAATCCATCCATCCATTCATCCCAGATAATCCAGTCCCCATATCCAGCAGCACTGGGTGCAAGACAGGGACCAGTCCCAGATGGCATGCCAGTCTAGTACACAGTCAACAAGTTTTCAGATCCATCTGAGTATCTCCATCATCCTGTCCATCCATCCACGTGTCCTTTTGTCCATTACTGAGCCCACCAAATTCATTCTCTGTATCCTGCTCCAAAGGGTACTGGATTGGGTCCTGTCCGGATTGGCATGCCAGTCAACAAGATTTCCAGTCCATGTGGGTAACCCTATTAAAAGGGCATTTACACAGCTGCTCCTCTGAGTTTGGCCCCCTGGAGCCTTGGCACACTTTGGGGGTGCCAGCTTTGCCCTTTGCTTTGAGTTCTCTCACCGTCGCTCATTGATGCCTATTTGTCCCTGTTAACGTCACGGAATAATGAAGCCAAAGCTCCTGAGCATGCAGAGATGCCAATGGCTACGTTAAGTCAGAATGTGACTTTCAGCCTCCTTTGCACATTTAATTTATCAAAGTCGTTGCCCAGTTTTATGAGTGACAAACCACAACTGTCAAAAATTCAATAATTCAGGCCCATAAATTTACAGGTACGAGGGGTGAACCAGCATTGCTGGCTTCTCCAAACCGGATGTCCACTCTAGCCAATGAAACCTTATGGCATATAGTGCCTTTTACAGGACAAAGCTGCGCGCAGAGTGAGGCCATTGATGGCACAGCTTGGTAGAAGGCGCAATTTCTGGAGCAGCAGCCCGCTTCATGTGCCTGTTTGCTCGGCCGGCCTTGGCTTTGATTGCCGTCATATCGATGCCGCACTCGCTCATCTGTGAAATCAAAGCGGAAATAATTAGTGGAGTCGCCATGTAACGGCACAGGTAGCAAAAAGAAGAAGAAGAAGAGGAGGGGCGCCTGGTGGCAGCAGCCGTCTTTCTAGGTTACGCCGTAATGAAGACCCTAATTCCCTCTCCATCGCTTTAATTATCCCTGCGCCGTTTATCGTCTTGCATTGATCTTCACTCTCTGATGTGTCACCTGAAATTTCTTTTCAATATTTGATATGCTGATCTGCCGCTCTGCTGAGTTTTATGAAGGTGAGTTCTTGGGGTGAACCTGGGCACCTCCATGCCAGGGTTATGCTCTCTCTGGAGATGCATCCAAATCCAGGTAATATTTAGTGAGAGGTGACAGGAGATCAACCACATTTAAGTTTATGAGATAAGGTGACGCTGAAGTGATCTTGGGATTTGAGGTGATTGAGCCAATCCACTTGGCACTGGGCACTGGACAAAAACCAGCCCTAGAGGGATGCCATTTTGAAGGGCACATTCACGCCCACTTCAGTTGTAGAATTAGACAATAACCTAATGGGCATGACTTTGGGAAAAGATACCTATGTGGACACAGTGACTGGTGACTTTAAATGTACCCTCAATGGGTGCTCCTTGTGGTGGGCTGGCACTCTATCTGGGTCTGGTTTCTGTTATGCACACAGTGCTGCACACGGTGAACTGGGCCCAGTGGGTATGCCAGTCCAAACTGGTGTGTGCGTCCGTGGGCCTTGTAATGGACCATTCGCCTGACCATAGCTGGATCCTGCCCAGGGACAAGTGCTGATAGACTGGGCTCCAATTGGCCTTCAGGAATTATGTTTAATAGTGTAAGGCACTATATAATGTGAGAAGGTTTTCTACTGACATTTCAGCTCTGACTTGCTGTACCACCTTAAGAGATTTGCCAGAGATCTGACTGTAAAGAGAACAAATAAAATACAAAACGTGAAAAGTGCCTGGGGAATCGGGCTTATGAGTGTAAGGCGCTATAGGATTCTTTAAGGCTTCCTATGTAATCCATAGCACTGGTATCCCCCCATAACTGGAGCACATGCAGGTGAAGTGACTTGCTGAGGGTCACACAGCATTAGTAGTGGGATTTGAACCCACAACCTCCGGTTTTGAAGTCCAAGGCCTTAACTACCACAACACACTATAACCCTGAGCCCTAACACTGACTCACTGAGTGATCTGCTAAACCTCCATTTGTAACAAGAATGTTGTTGACAGCTGAACAATACTGACACACAGCCTAGGGACGAGGCCTGCTGCTGCAAGGCGCTATATAACTGCGCAAGGTTATTCAATTTAATCCCTACCTGTGACTCAGATGCTGGGCCTTCTTAAGTCAGTTCCTTAATATGCCTGAGATTTATTTCAAAAATAAAAAAGTGAATAGAGCTGTATTAGAGTACCTTACATGTAAAGTGCTCTGGGAAGATATTAGTTTGTTAGTAATATGAACAATCAAAGATTTGATTGCACTTACGTTTTCACAAGGTGACAGATACATAAATAAATAGATTTATTGAAAAGGCATTATACAGTATAAATAA
>JANRMT010062841.1:6256788-6268562 GCA_026402145.1 Polypterus bichir lapradei | reverse complement strand
AAATCTTAAAATGCTCCTCAATAACAAAGAAGCTCTGTGGAGCACAAGAAGCAAAGGGATTGCCCGGGCCATTCAATGGAAACAAAGTCCCAATGCAGTAAACCAAAAATGTGAAACCAAGGCGTGAATAGGTGGTCTACTCTCCATCGCACATTAACAGGGAGAATCAACACTGTTAAGGTGAATATCCTTCCCAAGCTTCTTTTTCTATTTCAAAGCATCCCATATACATTACCAATTTGTTTTAAGAAATTAGATTCAATCATAACCTCATTTATTTCGAATTCTTAACATCCACACCTCCAAAGGGGAATTCTACAATGACCTAAAGCAGAAGGTGGCATGGCACTACCTAACTTTCAGTTTTATTACTGGGTGACAATTATGCAGGCCATAAAGACCTGGACATCGACACAAAGCGATGAATATACACAAGCCTGGTCTACAATAGAATTAATATCCTGCAGTGCTTCTTTATGTTCCTTGCTCTGTGCCCCAGTAAATTCAAATGATCATCAATACACTAATAATCCAATCGTCCTTCATTCACTCAGAATATGGAACCAATGTAGGAAGCAATTTAAGACTGTTTCACCTCCACATGACAGCCACTCTTTTCTATCCTCTCAAACATGCACGGTGTTTTAATACTTAGAAAATATCTGGGTATAAAACATTTAGAGAATTGAACATTGATAATGTCTTTGCATTCTACGAACAATTAAGCTTCAAATGTAACTTCTCATCAACACAATTCCTTCACTACTTTAAACCTAGAAACTTTGCTGATTTGAACCTGCCCAGTTTTCCTCACCTCCCACCTATTTCTATTCCAGAAGAAATATTAGTCAGTCTTGAATATTCAAATAGCATCTCCACAATTTATAAACACATTTCAAAGTCCCTTACTTTCAAAGATCCCAGGCTACAACGGGGAAAGGATCTTTCACTTAACATTTCAGAAAAGGAGTGGAAGGCAGCCATGCACTGAATATACTCTAACTCCGTATGCGCAACACTCTCAATTATTTAACTTAAAATCTTTTATGGAGCACATTTACAGTGAATCCGGAAAGTATTCATGGCGCATCACTTTTTCCACATTTTGTTATGTCACAGCCTTATTCAAAAATGGATTCAATTCATTTTTTTCCTCAGAATTCTACACACAACACCCCATAATGACAACGTGAAAAAAGTTTACTTGAGGTTTTTGCAAATTTATTAAAAATACAAAAACAGAGAAAGCACATGGTCATAAGTATTCACAGCCTTTGCCATGAAGCTCCAAATTGAGCTCAGGTGCATCCTGTTTCCCCTGATCATCCTTGAGATGTTTCTGCAGCTTAATGGAGTCCACCTGTGGTACATTCAGTTGATTGGACATGATTTGGAAAGGCACACACCTGTCTATAGAAGGTCCCACAGTTAACAGTTCATGTCAGAGCACAAACCAAGCATGAAGTCAAAGGAATTGTCTGTAGACCTCCGAGACAGGATTGTCTTGATGCACAAATCTGGAGAAGGTTACAGAAAAATTTCTGCTGCTTTGAAGGTCCCAATGAGCACAGTGGCCTTCATCATCCATAAGTGGAAGAAGTTCGAAACCACCAGGACTCTTCCTAGAACTGGCCGGCCATCTAAACTGAGCGATCGGGGGAGAAGGGCCTTAGTCAGGGAGGTGACCAAGAACCCGATGGTCACTCTGTCAGAGCTCCAGTGGTCCTCTGTGGAGAGAGGAGAACCTTCCAGAAGGACAACCTTCTCTGCAGCAATCCACCAATCAGGCCATTATGGTAGAGTGGCCAGACGGAAGCCACTCCTTAGTAAAAGGCAAATGGCAGCCCGCCTGGAGTTTGACAAAAAGCACCTGAAGGACTCTCAGACCATGAGAAACAAAATTCTCTGGTCTGATGAGATGAAGATTGAACTCTTTGGTGTGAATGCCAGGCGTCACGTTTGGAGGAAACCAGGCACCGCTCATCACCAGGCCAATACCATCCCCACAGTGAAGCATGGTGGTGGCAGCATCATGCTGTGGGGATGTTTTTCAGCGGCAGGAATTGGGAGACTAGTCAGGATAAAGGGAAAGATGACTGCAGCAATGTACAGAGACATCCTGGGTGAAAACCTGCTCCAGAGCGCTCTTGACCTCAGACTGGGGCGACGGTTCATCTTTCAGCAGGACAACGACCCTAAGCACACAGCCAAGATATCAAAGGAGTGGCTTCAGGACAACTCTGTGAATGTCCTTGAGTGGCCCAGCCAGAGGCCAGACTTGAATCCGATTGAACATCTCTGGAGAGATCTTAAAATGGCTGTGCACCGACGCTTCCCATCCAACCTGATGGAGCTTGAGAGGTGCTGCAAAGAGGAATGGGCGAAACTGGCCAAGGATAGGTGTGCCAAGCTTGTGGCATCATATTCAAAAAGACTTGAGGCTGGAATTGCTGCCAAAGGCGCATCGACAAAGTATTGAGCAAAGGCTGTGAATACTTACGTACATGTGATTTCTCATTTTTTTTTTTTTAATAAATTTGCAAAAACCTCAAGTAAACTTTTTTCACGTTGTCATTATGGGGTGTTGTGTGTAGAATTCTGAGGAAAAAAATGAATTTAATCCATTTTGGCTTATAAGGCTGTGACATAACAAAATGTGGAAAAAGTGATGCGCTGTGAATACTTTCTGGATGCACTGTATATATATATCACGTGCCAGCCTCCGTTCGAGTCACTCTAATGTGGCATTGGTGAGAGGGTTTTAATCCTAATCTAATAATGATGGACAGTCAGTCAGTCATTTCCCAACCCGCAATATCCTATCTACAGGGTCACGGGGGTCTGCTGGAGCCAATCCCAGCCAACACAGGGTGCAAGGCAGGAAACAAACCCTGGGTAGGGTGCCCATTTACGTCTGTGTGTGTGTCATTTGATTTAATAAAACACTTAATAGAAAAATGTGACTGACTGAAAATGATCTGTTTTAGACTTCAAATTATTTTGATGGTAACCTTGGAAAGGATAAAAATCTACGATATAAGAACCTTAGATTGCACAGACTAACAAGCCATTAAATTAAATAAGGTCTGAGACTGGCAAGGATTGGTTTCTAATTAAGCTGTTGGGCTGGAATGAAAACCTTCAGCAACTGCGGCTCTCCAGGACCATCATTGCCCACTCCTGGTCTATACTATTAGAAATTGGAAAAAAAATTAAATTCTCACTCAGAGGATCTGTTCAAAATATTTTTAAAATATGGCAGGATCTAATCAATAACATTTTAGAACAAGCGTCTGTATCAGGGAAAAGGATACTCTTCCTTGCTGCTTCAAAGATCTGCTTTGCTGGCTGGCTCTCCTCTCTATCTTGCAGGTAGGGGTTGATTTGATTTTGTTAAGTTTGATTTGATTGTATGGAATGTTATTTGCTTTTAATTAAAATTAATAAAAAAAAAATGTGCCACCCATAAGAAAACAATATGGTGTGAGAACATAATCCCTTTTTCGGTTATGTTAAAGCCACTTTGGGAAAAAAAACTATAACAGATTCTTTTGGATTCATTTGTCTTCAAAATTAAAAAAAAGTATGAATACGACCAAAGATCAGACAGAAAGACCATTAAAGCTGCCAGGCAAAATATGAAAGGTTTATCGTTTGCCCCTCACTCCATTTTTAATATTAGAAGCCTTTGTCTCTTTTTTGGGCCTGTGCAGGCCTTAAAGCCTGTCTTTTGAGTTTGGGGGTCAGGCTGCCCAGGAGTGAGAGATTGCCAGTAGGATCAGACCAGGATCAAGGGCAGGTCTGGTCTTTTGTGTTTATTTATGTATGTATGTATGTATGTATTTATTTATTTTGAGAGCCTGCTCTCCTTTTAGTGCTTCATTGTGGCAGGAGATCATTGCATATGACCTGCTGTTCACATAACACACACCAGCCTTAACTGCCAATCCATCTGTTATTCCTACACTAGCTCTCAATTGTGTGTTGCCCCCTTCATACACCATTTTCTTCTTCTTCTTCTTTATCATCTTTTCCCATTTCTATGTGGGGTCAATGTGCCTGATCAACCTTCTCCATACAGCTTGATCCTGCACCTCTTCTTCACCCAGACCCTTTTCTTTTAGATCTTCTTTAACTTTATCCATTCACCTCTGCTTTGGCCTCCCTTGCTTTCTCCTTACCCTGTTCTTCCATTCCCTTCACTCTTTTGCCCACATCTTCATTGTCTCTCCTCATCACATGTCCATACTTTGCTTTACTTTCTTAGATGTCTCTCCCACTTTAATTGTACTTCTGATTGCTTATTCTGCCCTTTTATTTGTAACTCCACACATTCATCTCAACCTTCTCATTTCTGTCACATCCAGCTTCTTCTGCTCTCCCTTTACTGCCCATGTCTCAGATCCATACACCATTGCTGGTCTGTCTTACCTTTAACCTTTGCCTTAATTCTTCAATCACATAACACTCCTCTGCCTTGCATCCTGTGTTGGCTGGGATTGGCTCCAGCAGACCCCCGTGACCCTGTAGTTAGGATTTAGCAGGTTGGATAATGGATGGATGGACATAACACTCCTGATAACTCCTTCCAATTGTTCTATCCACACTGCACTCTGTGGGTTATCTCTGCATCTAATCTTCCATCTTGGTCCACCACTGACCCTATATATTTCAACTTATCCACTCATTTCAAGAGCTCCCCCTGCAGGCTAACTTCTGAATCTGACCATCATTAAACCTCAGATATTCTGTCTTCTTCTTCTTCTTCCTATTTATTTTCAGTCTTTCATCTTCCAAATCCCTTCTCCATTCTTCCAACTTCCTCTACACTTCCTCCTTTCTGGTGCTACACAACACAAAATCATCAGCACAGAACCTGCACCAGAAGTTGGTCTTTTATCCCATGAGTCAACACTTCCATAACTAGATCAAAGAGGTTAGGACTTCAAGGAGACCCTTGATGCAGACCTTCTCTACCTGGGAGGTCTTGCCTATTACCCCAACACTGCTTTTAATCTGAGTCCTCACTCCCTCAGGCATACCCCGGACAATCCCCACATACTTCTATGGTCCTCGTTTCAGGCCTCCTGACGTGGCACCTTCTCCAAATCAATCAACGCCATTTGCAAACCTTTCCATTTTTCTCGATGGCTTTTCTATGAGCTGTCACAATTCAAAGACTGCATCGGTTGTTCCTCTCCCTGGGATAAAACCACACTGAAAAAAAAAATGTGAATGATTCACACTTAATATTTTCAATCTGAACCAATATAATTCTTTTTAGCTTATTGATCCCACAATTTTTAAGTTGAGGCAAATCATTTAGAGTTATTGGGTGCAATTCACTTGTTTTTTTACTGAAGTAAATCTATTTTTTAAGTTGTTCTTCTCTTTTGGCAGTTGTAAAGCCATCAAACTGGAAAGTTCGACCGAAAGAATATACAAACAGCCCCCAAACACAGCACATGAACAACCTAAAATAATAAGTTAAATGAAATAGGATTTTTACGTTTATTCCCTCCACCATAACTTAATTTGGTACAAACATTTTTTTTTACTTTGATTGAGATCTGAAACCAAATATTTCAAGCTGCAACACTAAATGACTAATCTTAAGTTGCTTGAAAGAGAAAATTTACGTTGAATGAACAACATCAATGTTATACTTTTTTCAGTGCAAACTGCTCCTCCCCTATGGAGGTCTCTTCCCTAGGATTTCTCTCTCTATAATGCTTTCCTAAATTTTCATTGTGTGTGACATCAGCTTTATCCTTCTATAGTTCCCACAATCATAGTTGTCACCCTTCTCCTTATCAATGGGTACAATCCCAGTGTTCCTCCTCTCCTCTGGTATTCTTTCCTGTTCATAGATCTTCTGCATTCAATCCCACCTGCTACACACAAGCGCTTAGGAGGTAGCCAACAAGTCCTGAGGTGAGTGAAATATCGTGAGACAAGGGGTTGACATCGAGTATTAGCGCCTCTCTCCTTCTTTCACCAGAGCTGTCGAAGAAAAATAATAAAATAACTCACGAACCTCCAGCAGTCCCGGATTCCCAAAATGGCTTACATTCCATCACATCACTTCTGCTTCTGGCACCTGAAGATGGCGTCACTTTCCGGTTGCCTCCAGATGACATCACTTCAGGCCTTTCCTGATGACGTCACTTCCAGCCTTTCCTGATGACATCACTTCTGGGCGCCTCCCGATGACGTCACTTTCCGACCTTTCTTGATGACATCACTTCCGTTTGCCTCCCGATGACATCACTTCCGTCTTCCAGTTATGACGTCACTTCCATCAGTACTTCCTTCCGGTCACCATTTTCTATATAAAGTCACAACCAACTCCTGTTTTTTTCCATCAATTGTTATGTCTTTTTCTCGCTTATTTTCTGCAAGATCTCCGGATATTATAAAGGGATAATTCCCCAACTCTTTTTGAGTTTCTTTGGTGATTATTTGCCTACACACCACACGTTTACTCCCTCTTCTCCTAAACTCTTCCGTCCTTCTGCTGGTACCTCGTCCAGTTCCTGTTGTCTTTCCATCCTTCATTCTTTTCAGTGCCTCTTCTACTTCTTCCCTCCTTATTCCTGGTACTAGCCCTTCATTTGGGACTCCATCCCTAAATACTACCCTTGGATTTTCTTCATTCAGCATCTTTTCAAAGCCCATCTGTTCTTGATCCTACCATGCTCAATCAAGACCACACCTCGCCCATCTTTCATCTGCTTTCTTTGGCTAAATTTCCTCCAGCCTTCTTCCTGGCCTTCTCTACTCTACAAAATATTCTCTCTCCCTCTTTGGTCTCCAATTTTTCCTACATGTCTCCCATGGCTCTTGGCTCCATCATAGCTACCCTTAACTCTCCTTGCATACGTCTCAGGTACTCCCTTCTTTCCTTCTCATACATCTCCACATTTCTTGTTGGAAGACTCTATCATATACCTTCTCCAAATCCATAAATAGCACTCTCTATATTTTTTCGATGAACACCGTTTTCCTGGCGTAATTCTAAACCGTTCTTCCCCTCTGATCATCTCGATGTTTTATCCATTTTCCTTCCCCATATTTGCATGTGATATCACCATTGTTTACCTTTATAAAGCACTTTTCTCTCTGCTCAAAGTGCTCTCCATGCAGAGAGGACCCAGGAAGCAAACCCACAATCTCCTGACTGCAAAGCAGCAGTGCCACATGTGTGGTTACTGAGCCACCATCAGCTTTATAGCTGTAGAATTTCCACAATCCCAGAGATCTCCCTTCTCCTTAGATACAGGCACAGTCATCCTGTTTCTGTAATGACGCTGAGATTTCTCTTCATCACAGATCACAAACCTATTCCTTTCCTCTCTCGAGACTCCTTTACAATTCGGTCAGAATCCCATCTAGTCCAGTTGCCTTCCCGTAGCATCATTCTTTCCAAGGCCTTTTGGAGACATTTGGGCTCCACCTTCAAATGTTACCCCCTGGGTTTTCCTCATTCAACTGTTCTTCAAAGCTTGCCTTCCACCTTTCTTTAATTTTACCCGTATCCGTATCCCAGAAGCATGTAGACTTATCTTCCTCAACTGGAAGAATCCCAGCCCACCTCTTTTAAGTCAGTAGGTAACTGATGTTCTATACCATGGGTCCCCAACTCCGGTCCTAGAGGGACCCAGTGGCTGCAGGTTTTCATTCTGACCCTTTTCTTAATTAGTGACCTGCTTTTGCTCGTAATTAACTTCTTTTGAATTCATTTTAATTGACTTCCTTTTGAAGTCTCAGACCCCTTAATTGTTTCTTTTTTCTTAATTAGGAGCCAAACAGTAATGAGATAAAAAATGAACCAAAACATGAGCAGCAAAACAAGACCAACATTGTCAATCATTCAATATCTAAAAATAAAGAAAGGTGAAAAATTAACAATTTCAGAAATGTCTGCAATTACAACAACAACAACATTTATTTATATAGCACATTTTTATACAAAAAGTAGCTCAAAGTGCTTTACATAATGAAGAATAGAAAAATAAAAGACACAGTAAGAAAATAAAATAAGTCAACATTAATTAACATCGAATAAGAGTGAGGTCCAATGGCCAGGGTGGACAGAAAAAACAAAAAAAAAACTCCAGACGGCTGGAGAAAAAAATAAAATCTGTACGGATTCCAGACCAAGAGACCGCCCAGTCCCCTCTGGGCATTCTACCTAACATAAATAGTCCTCTTTGGATTTAGGGTTCTCACGGAAGGACTTGATGATGATGGTCATGTAGACTTCTGGCTTTTAATCCATCCATCATTGTTGGAGCATCATGAGGTTTTGAGTAGGTGGAGGTGGCGCAGGCCACCACCACAAAGAAACCGGAAAAAGAAACAGAAGAGAGAGTAGGGGTCAGTATGGATTTTAGAGCCACCATGAATAGTTATTATGATGAATTGAACATACAGAGTATCAGGATTAAGTTAAAGTGAAGTTATGAGAAGGCCATGTTACAGTAATATGTTTTCAGCAGTTTTTTAAAGTGCTCTACTGTATCAGCCTGGCGAATTCCTACTGGCAGGCTATTCCAGATTTTAGGTGCATAACAGCAGAAGGCCACCCGCCTCACCACTTCTTTTAAGTTTTGTTCTTGGAATTCTAAGGAGACACTCATTTGAGGATCTGAGGTTACGATTTGGAATATAAGGTGTCAGACATTCTGATATATAAGATGGGGCGAGATTATTTAAGGCTTTATAAACCATAAGCAGGATTTTAAAGTCAATCCTGAATGACACAGGTAACCAGTGTAGTGACATCAAAACTGGAGAAATGTGCTCGGATTTTCTTTTCCTAGTTAGGATTCTAGCAGCTGCATTCTGCACTAGTTGCAAACGATTCATGTCTTTTTTGGGTGGTCCTGAGAGGAGTGCGTTACAGTAATCTAGTCGACTGAAAACAAACACGTGAACTAATTTCTCAGCATCTTTCAGTGATATAAAAGGTCTAACTTTAGTGATGTTTCTTAAGTGAAAAAATGCTGTCCTAGTGATCTGATTAATATGCGATTTAAAATTCAGATTAGAGTCCACAATTACCCCTAAGCTTTTTACCTCCGTCTTGACTTTTAATCCTAATGTATCCAGTTTATTTCTAATAGCCTCATTGTATCCATTATTGCCAATCACTAAGATTTCAGTTTTCTCTTTATTTAACTTGAGAAAGTTACTATTCATCCATTCTGAGATACAAGTCAGACATTGTGTTAGTGAATCAGGAGAGTCGGGGTCATCAGGTGCTACTGATAAGTACAGCTGTGTGTCATCAGCATAGCTGTGGTAGCTCATGTTGTGCCCTGAGATAATCTGACCTAACTGGAGCATGTAGATTGAGAAGAGCAGCGGACCCAGGATAGAGCCTTGTGGAACACCATATCGGATATCATGTGTCTTTGAGATGTAATTACCACTACTAACAAAGAATTTTCTCCCTGTCAGGTAGGTTTCAAACTAATTTAAGACCCCGCCAGAGAGGCCCACCCATTGACTGAGGTGATTTCTAAGAATATTATGATCAATGGTGTCAAATGCAGCACTCAGATCTAAGAGGATGAGAACAGATAAATGGCCTCTGTCTGCGTTCACCCGCAAATCATTTACTACTTTAACGAGTGCAGTTTCTGTGCTGTGATTTGTTCTAAAACAAGACTGAAATTTATCAAGAATAGCAGGTTTATTGAGGTGGTCATTTAACTGCATAATGACTGCCTTCTCCAGAACTTTACTTAAGAAAGGCAGGTTAGAGATGGGTCTAAAATTTTCAAGAGCCGAGGGGTCAAGATTATGTTTCTTAAGAAGGGGTTTAACTACAGCAGTCTTAAGACAGTCTGGGAAGACCCCCGTATCTAATGACGAATTTACTATGTCAAGAACATTATCGATTAGCACACCCGATACTTCTTTGAAATAATTTGTTGGTATTGGATCAAGGACGCAGGTGGAGGGTTTTAATTGAGATATTATTTTTTGTAAATCGAGTAAATCTGTCCTAGTGAAAGAGTTTAATTTGTTAATAACAGAATGCTGGGGTTTAGGAGGATCCTTAGTGTTGGGGAGATATACTATGTTATTTCTAATATCATTAATTTTTTGATTGAAAAATACAGCAATAGCCTCACAGGTTTTACTGGAAGTACTTAGGAGGCATTCCTTAGAGTTACCTGGGTTTAGCAGATGATCTATCGTAGAGAATAAGACTCTAGCATTGTTATTTATAATCTTAGAGAAATAGCAGCGCCTCTCAAGACGGACAGTGTTATTGTATTCTGTTATTTTAACTTTTAATATTTCATAATGGATAGTTAGTTTAGTCTTCCTCCATTTACGCTCAGCTCTACGGCATGTTCTCTTTAAATCCGACACTCTTTGGGTCTTCCAATTACACAATGAGAGCAGCAACAAGCCATGGAATTAAAGAACGGGATTAATTAATGACAAGAATTGGCCTCTGATTGAGCAACTGGTTGGAGTGAAATTGGTTGGAGTTGGAGGCCCTGACTTAGTTGGTCTTCTGTTGGCCGCTCACTTCATATTTCATTCTGTTCAAGGAAAAAAAACGAAAAAATTCAGAGGAACAAATCTTTAAAAACAAATCAATTAAAATTAATTCAAAAGCAGTGTACTAATTAAGTAAAGGGTTTGAATGAAAACCTGCAGCCACTACGGCCCTCCAGGACGAATGTTGGGGACCCCTGTTGTATACTATTTGAAACTGGAAATAATCAAATTCTCATTTTGTAGATTTGTTCAAAACTTTTTTTAAAGACCTGGCAGGACCAAATCAATAACATTTTAGAATAAGCTTTGTGGTGGACGGCCTGGCTGGGACGCCCCTGTGACAGAAGGACTGGGGGAGAGGGGCATATTCAGGGCAATACCTCCCGGGGACACTAGAGGGCAACCCCTCCTGGCTCACAGTGGAGTCACAGGTTTGGAGCATAGAAGCTCAGCCCTGCTGGGACCCGTGACCACCGCTAGGTGGGCGCCTGGACAGTTCCTGAGCCCTGGTTTGCAGCATTTCCACCAGACCTAGAAGTGCTGCCAGAAGGTCTTGATGCCCTGTAAAAGGGGCCACCTCACTCCATTCGAGGAGCCAGAGTCAGGAAGAGGAAGACAAAGCTTGTTGGGAGGGGAATGAAGGCGGCAGACTGAGAAAGAGAAAAGGAGAGGACAGTACTTTGTTGTACTGTGCTGTGGTGTGGGGAGCAAAGAGAAAAGGCTTCACCACTGGAATAACTTTGTCAAAATAAAAGTCACATGCAAAGTAACTATGTGAACAAAGTCATCTGATAATTCTGTCAAAAATAAAAGTCACATTTAAAGTAACTAAGTGAACAAAGTCACTCGATAACTTTGTCAAAATAACAGTCACATTTAAAGTAACTATGTAAACAAAGACATACAATAATTCTGTCAAAATAAAAGTACATTTAAAGTAACTATGTGAACAAAGTCACTTGATAACTTTGTCAAAATAAAAGTAATGCAAAGTAACTATGTGCACAGTCACCTGATAACTCTGCCAAAATAAAAGTAACATGCAAAGTAACTATGTGAATAAAGTCGCCCGATAACTGTCAAAATAAAAGTCTCATGCAAAGTAACCATGTGAACAAAGTAACCCATAATTCTGTAAAAATAAAAGTCACATGCAAAATAACTATGTGAACAAAGACACCCGATAAGTTTGTCAAAATAAAGGTCACTTGCAAAGTAACTATGTGAACAGACACCTGGTAATTCTGTCA
>JANRMT010062841.1:6238058-6251788 GCA_026402145.1 Polypterus bichir lapradei | reverse complement strand
AATGCCGGGAAGCAGCTGGAGCCCATCCGGGTTCCTATTTAAGGGGCCGCCTCCCTTCATTCAGTAGCGGAAGTCAGGTGGAAGAAGGACGGAGCTGGAGAGAGGACTGGAGGCGGCCAGGAGAAAGGCATTTAGACTGTGAGGCCTTGACTTTGGGGGATCGGTGCTGGAGGCACTGGGGGTGCACATAAAGTAATTGTAGTGTATTATTGTAAATAAATGAGTGTGTTGGGTAAAGTAAAGATGTCCGTCTGTCTGTGCCCGGGCCAGCTCCCACACTATCTATCATATTGTGTCTTTCAGATCTGTTTACCTATTATATAGTGCCTTCCACATGCATATAACTATATATCTATAATTCATATTGTACCTTTCATATCAATATGTTTATCAGTTATATAATGTCTTTCATATCTATCTATTTATTATACAGGCATCTTTCATTTGTATCTGTTTATCTATTATATAGTGCCTTCCACATCTGTGCACCTATCAATCAGTCTACCTATTATATAGCACTTTTCATATCTATTACAATTATATATTGCCTTTCACCTCTATATAACTATTTTTCATATAGTATATTTCATACCTATCTGTTAATCTGTCACATCTACATAACTATAGATTATACAGTGCCTTCCACATCTGCGTACCTGTCAATCAATCAACCTATTTTATAACACCTTTCATATCTATTTATTTATTATATATTGCCTTTCGGGCATTGCTGCCTTCCAGTTAGGAGACCCGGGTTCGCTTCCCAGGTCCTCCCTGTGTGGAGTTTGCATGTTCTCCCCGTGTTTGTATGGGTTTCCTCCGGGCGCTCCGGTTTCCTCCTACAGTTCAGAGACATGCAGGTTAGGTGGATTGGCGATCCTAACTTGGCCCTACTGTGTGCTTGGTGTGTGAGTGTGTGTCCTGCAGTGGGTTGGCGCCCTGCCTGGGATTTGTTCCTGCCTTGCGCCCTGTGTTTGCTGGGATTGGCTCCAGCGGACCCCTGTGACCCTGTGTTAGGATATAGTGGGTTGGACAATGGATGGATAATGCCTTTCACCTGTATACTGTATAACTATGTTTCATATAGGATATTTCATATCTATCTGTTAATCTGTCACATCTACGTGACTATAGATTATATAGTACCTTTCACATCTGTGTAACTGTTTATCTATTTTTCAGATAGCTCCTTTCATATCTATCTGTTTATCTGTTATATAGTGCCTTTCACATCCACGTAGCTATCTAGTATAAAGAACCTTTCATATTTATATAATGTACCTATTTTTCATATAGCACCTTTCATATCTCTCTGTTTATCTATTATATAGTGCCTTTCATATGTGCCTATTTATCTATTATTTGGTGCCTTATACATCTATATAACTATTTATTATATAGTTCATTTCACACATATATAACCTTTTATTATATATTGCTTTCTGCATCTACATAACTGTTTATTTAACATATGGTGTCTTTCATATCTGTCTAAGCATCTATTATATACAGTAGTGCCTTTCACATCTATTTATATATCATATAATGCCTATCAGATAGTGTCACTCTACCTATCATATAATGACTTTTATATCTATTTATTTTATAGTCCCATTCACATTTAACTATTTATCTTTTATCTGTGTTTTATAGAGTCCTGTTCACATCTATCTCTTTACCTAGTATAGACTGCCTTTCAAATCTACAGCATCTCTTATAGTGCATTTCTCCCTACTGATAATCTACTATCTTTCCTGTCTGTTATATAGCCACTTTTGTTATCTTCATTATTATATAGTGCCTTTCATATCTTTCTGACTATTGTTTAATGTATTGTTTTCTGACTATTGTTAAATGTGACATTTCTATCTTTGTCCCTGTTTTATAGTGTCCTTCACATTACCTATAGTGCCTTTTATGTCCATACATGTACGTGCATACAGTTTTTCAAAGCTGCCGGATCCATTTCAGTGGAGTCTGTCTCAGCAGCATGGGGTCCAAGGCAAGAATTCACCTTGGAGGTGGTCCGAGTCCATGACTGTGACCCTTTATGCTGACACACACACTCACATAGGGCCAATTGAGAACTTGCCAACTGATCTGAGATGCCATTGAGGATGTGTTGGAAAGCCCAAGCTGACATAGTGAGAATGATAGATAGATAGATAGATCGATAGATAGATAGATAGATAGATAGATACTTTATTAATCCCAAGGGGAAGTTCACAATGTCACACTGATTGATAATTTAAAGGCAGAATGTTGGATCAAAGATTGGGCAGCACGGCCTCTCACGGCCCTCGTGCCACTGTGCTTTTTGAGGCTTGTGATGGCCGCACACATGACCCCAGTAGAGCACACGGCTACAGACGGAAGTCGGACAGCCCAGCATTCCTGGCCCATTTGCTCTGTTTGAGTCCCCCGCCCTTGTAACAGCAAATGGAGATTTCCAGGGTAAACACGTCTTATGGGAAACGGCCCCACCAAAGACCACCGCGGCCTCCGGGGTTTGTTTGGTCAGCTGGCTCTCTTCTGAAGCTGTGAACAGGGTCCTTAACTGACATCACTGAGCCTTTGAGCTCTCCAAATGACTTCAAGGTGCTTCAGTTTCACGTCACTTGTGGTGACCCCACCTGCTGTGGCAGAGCAGGAGCCAAAGAAGGAGCAAGCAACAAGAAAGGAAGAAAAATAAGGAAAAAAAAAAACAAAAAAACAATGTGTGGTTTTCTTATTTAGTGTCTTTCCACTTAAAAATACACCACACAATGTGTCAACACAATCCTCCATTGTCCTCAAGGGGAGCCGGAGCCAGCAGCAGCAACATGGGGTGCAAGGCTGGAGTCAACCTGTGGAGGGCGCTGATACGTCACAGCACACACACACAGTCATTCAGACCCAGCAATTAACCTCTGTAATTAATTAATTAATTATAATTACATAGCACTTTTCTAACTGCATGAAACCACCACTAATGTGATGGAAGCCATTCTTGTGCCAGTACGCTCACCACACATACAGTAAGCTATTAGGTGATGAAAGGGTGACAGAAATTGGTAGCCAGTAAGGGACAGGGGATGATTAGGGGGCCAGAATTGTTGTGGTGGGCAGTTTAGCCAGGGCATTGGGGAACACGCTACTCTTTTTGAAGGATGCTCAGGTATCTTTTATGACCACAGAGAGTCAGAATCTCATCTGAATGACGGCCCTGTGTCCCCGTCACTGCACCAGGCCATTGGGGTCCACACACAGGCCAGGGGATAAACGGTCCCTGCAGGCCTCTCCAACTTCTCTTCCAGAGGTAACCCAAACTTTTCCAAGATGGTCTCCCATCCAAGTTCTGGTTGGGCCCAAACCTGCTTAGCTTCAGGTGGATGAGCTGTTCTGAAGTGGAGGTGGCATGGCCACTTTGAGGAAACCCCTGGGTGCCCAGTGAAAGCTGGCAGCAACATGGAGAGAACATTGAGATTCAATAATGGAATTACAATTTTAGCCTCTTAGAGCTTAGAATTCAAAATCGGCCTCTTGGAGCAGTGAGCCTGTTAGGGGGGCGCTCATCCATCACCAATTAACCTCATTTAGAGGTCCTTGGGATGTGTGGGGAAAACTGACAAAAAAAAACAAAAAAACACACAGGCACAAAGGGAGAACACCGAGAGCCCTCACTGAAATTCAGAACCCAGTCTTCTGGAGCTGTGAGGCAGAAGTGCTAACTGCTGAGCCACCATGAGAATGTTCCAGAAAACAGTCACTCAACACTCAGTGTACCACTCCAAAAAAAATGCCATAACCACCATTACAAATACATTCACCCATCCATTTTCTGAAAAATAACCATCCATCCATCCATCCGTCCGTCCATTCAGCTTCCAAATCCGCTCATCCAGAAGAGAATCATAGGGAAGCTGGAGCCTATCCCAGCAAGCACCAGAAGGAAGACAGGAACAGTGCCAGGGCTACTGCCTCCCCAAGAAAACCCACAGAGACACAGGGAGAACATTCAGCCTCCTACTAGTGTCCTGGACCTGTGAGGCAGAAGTGATAACCAATGAGTCACCATGAGAGTGTTCCAGAAATCAGTCATTCAGCCCAAAAGTTCACATATCCACAGTTACAAATACATCCACCTGTCAATTTCCTGAAAAATAACCATCCATCCATCCATCTTCCAGACTCACTCATTCTTAACTGTGAGGCAGAAGTGATAACCAAAGAGCCACCATGAGAATGTTCTAAAAAACAGTAAATCAGCCCAAAAGTCAAAATATCCACAGTTACACATACAACCACCTGTTCTTTTTCTGAAAGATAGCCATCCATCCATCCTCCAAACTCGCTCATCCAGAGCAGAGTCACGGGGAAGCTGGAGCATATCCCAGCAAGCATCAGGCACAAGGCAGGAACAATACTTAGATTGCCGCTACCCAAACAAAAACCACAGATACCCTAGGAGAACATCCAGACTCCACCCTGGAATTCAAAACCAGTGTCCTGGAGCTATGAGGCAGAAGTGCTACCTGCTGAGCCACCTTAAGAATGTTCCAGAAAAAAGTCATTTAGCGTAAAAAAACGTCATATCCACAGTCACAAATACATCCACCTGTTCCTCCATCCATCCATTATCCAACCTGCTAACTCCTAACTACAGGGTCACAGGGGTCTGCTGGAGCCAATCCCAGCTAACACAGGGCGCAATCTAGGAAACAAACCCTGGACAGGGCGCCTGCCCACCGCAGGGCGTACACACACACACCAAACACACACTAGGGACAATTTAGAATTGCCAGTGCACTTAACCTGCATGTCTTTGAACTGTGGGAGGAAACCCACGCAGACATAGAAAACATGCAAACTCCACACAGGGAGGACCCATCCATATCTCCATCCATCCATTATCCAACCCTCTATATCCTAACTACAGGGTCACGGGGGTCTGCTGGAGCCAATCCCAGACAACACAGAGCGCAAGGCAGGAAACAAACCCCGGGTAAGGCGCCAGCCCACTGCAGGGCACACACACACACCAAACACACACTAGGGACAATTTAGGATCGCCAATGCACCTAACCTGCATGTCTTTGGACTGTGGGAGGAAACCCACACAGACACGGGGAGAACATGCAAACTCCACGCAGGGAGGACCCAGGAAGCGAACCCAGATGGGTCTCCTAACTGCGAGGCAGCAGCGCTACCCACTGTGCCACCGTGCCGCCTCTGTTCATCCATCCATCCATTATCCAACCCTCTAAATCCTAACACAGGGTCACGGCGGTCTGCTGGAGCCAATCCCAGCCAACACAGGGCGCAAGGCAGGAAACAAACCCTGGGCAGGGCGCCTGCCCACCGCAGGGTGCATACACACACACACACACCAAGCACAATTTAGAATTGCCAGTGCACTTAACCTGCATGTCTTTGAACTGTGGGAGGAAACCCATGCAGACATAGAGAACATGCAAACTCCACGCAGGGAGGACCCATCCATTATCCAACCCTCCATATCCTAACTACAGGGTCACGGGGGTCTGCTGGAGCCAATCCCAGCCAACACAGAGCGCAAGGCAGGAAACAAACCCCGGGCAAGGCGCCAGCAGGGCACACACACACACCAAACACACACTAGGGACAATTTTGGATCGCCAATGCACCTAACCTGCATGTCTTTGGACTGTGGGAGGAAACCCACACAGACACGGGGAGAACATGCAAACTCCACGCAGGGAGGACCCAGGAAGCGAACCCGGGTCTCCTAACTGCGAGGCAGCAGCGCTACCACTGCGCCACCGTGCCGCCCTCCACCCATTCAGTTTCTGAAAAATAACCATCCATCCATATCTCCATGCACCTTCCAAACCCGCTAATCCACAGCAGAGTCATGGGGAAGCTGAAGCCTATCCCGGCAAGCATCAGGCACAAGGCAGGAACAATGCCTGGATGACAAATGCAATCCAATCATCCAATCAATGAGTGCCACCAATGTTTTGTGTCTCCTTTTGACTCTCCCATCAATTTGAATATTGCCTTGTAAATCGGGCTGATCTTCAGACTCTTCACAGGAGGGGTGTTTGAGCTTCCCCATTAGTTTATTCCCACTTTCTAGCCTCCCGTGTGTGGGCTTAAAACAACAGTTAGTGAACCCTTTAGTTACATTCATTTCTCATCCTTATGTTTAATAATTCATTGTTATAACTACTTATACAGTAAGTATATACTTGTATTACATTTTAAAATAATATCATGTATTGACTAAAAAAATGATTAAAACTCTTTACCAGTTCCAGTTTTTCCAACATATTTCTATTTAAGATTTATGGAAGCCACTGGACCCTTGGGAACCTTCAAAGCTGCATAAATGTCTTTGTGGCCTTCCGCAGATCGGTTCCTCGACACAGCCCTGTCTGTGAGCTTGGCAGGCAGGTCCTTGGACATCATGGCTTAGTGGAGGAGTGGGGGGACCTTCTATAGACAGGGGTCTGCCGTTCTTAGTCAGTCTAATCAACTGAAGTGACCACAAGTGGACTCCATGCAAAGAGTGGAAACATCTCAATGACGATCAATGAAATGGGATGCACCTGAGCCACATTTCAAGTGAAAATACAAAGAGTATGAAGCAGGGGTCCCCAGTTCCAGTCCTGGAGGGCTCCAGTGGCTGCAGGTTTTCATTCTAACTCTTTTCTTAATTGGTGACCAGTTTGTGCTGCTAATTAACTCCTTTTCCATCCATCCATCCATCCATCCTCTTCCGCTTATCCGAGATTGGGTCGCGGGGACAACAGCTTGAGCAGAGATGCCCAGACTTCCCTCTCCCCGGCCACTTCTTCTAGCCCTTCCGGGAGAATCCCAAGGCGTTCCCCGGCCAGCCAGGAGACATTGACCCTCCAGCGTGTCCTGGGTCTTCCCCGGGGTCTCCTCCCGGTTGGACGTGCCCGGAACACCTCACCAGGGAGGCGTCCAGGAGGCATCCTGATCAGATGCCTGAGCCACCTCATCTGACTCCTCTCGATGCGGAGGAGCAGCGGCTCTACTCTAAGCTTCTCACCCCATCTTTAAGGGAAAGCCCAGACACCCTGCGGAGGAAACTCATTTCAGCCGCTTGTATTCGCGATCTCGTTCTTTCGGTCACTACCCACAGCTCATGACCATAGGTGAGGGTAGGCACGTAGATTGAAAGACTGATGCAGAGCCCTCATCACTGTGGACGCCGCACCGATCCGCCTGTCAATCTCACGCTCCATTCTTCCTTCACTTGTGAACAAGACCCCGAGATACTTGAACTCCTCCACTTGGGGCAGGATTTCTCCCCCAACCCTGAGAGGGCACTCCACCCTTTTCCGGCTGAGGACCTTGGTCTCGGATTTGGAGGTGCTGATTCCCATCCCAGCTGCTTCCTTACCTTATAAACAGAGGTAAGTCTGTGAGATTAGGCATTCTGAGGCTACATATTAATAATACAATAGGGGAAAGTAGAGCAATATATATATTACTCTACCAAGATAAAACAACGCTATAACTTATTAAGTTTATTACATAGAGAATTCACAACTGAATGGAGGACAAGTGGAACATTACATGGAAAATCAGTGAATTAATTCAATGTAAGTCCATTTTCATTTATTACAAGATATTTCGAATAATTCTTTTGTCCTGCATTGCATTAAAAGTTGCATAATTAGATCTGGATCACCCTATAGTTGGAACACACCCTCCGGTCCCCCTTCTTAAAGAGGGGGACCACCACCCTGGTCTGCCAATCCTTTTCCTTTCATTTTAAATGACTTGTTTTTTAAGATTTATTCCGCTGAATTTCTTCATTTCTTTCCTTAAATGGCACCCAAACAGAAATGAAATGTGAAGTGAGGGAGCCATCAGAAGACCAACTAAGTCAGGGCCTCAAACTCCAACCAATTTCACTCCAACCAGTTGCTAAATAAGGCGTTGAGTCTCTTCGTTAATTAATCCCGTTCTTTAATTCCATAGCCTGTTGCTGCTCTCATTGTGCAATGGCAGACATTTCTGAAATTGTTGATTTTCTCTTTTCTATGAGCACTGGGGACCCGAGCAGATCAACAGTCTTCAGACCTTCATCATTCTTTATTTTCAGATATTTTATGATGGACACCAGTTGTTTTGGCTCATTTTGTATCTCATTATTGTTTGGCTGCTAATTAAGGAAAAAGAAACAGTTAAGGGGTCCGTGTCTTCAAGAGGAAGTCAATTAAAATGAATTCAAACGAAATTAATTAGCAACACAAACATGTCACTCATTAAGAAAAGGGTTTGAATGAAAACCTGCAGCCACTGCGGCCCTCCAGGACCGGAGTCGGGGACCTCTGATCTGACGGCTGCTGTCAATAGCCAAGTTTCCATCCAGTTTTTTGCGACGTTTTGTTATCGACAAACAGAATATACGTAAAAAAAATGTGCGAAATTTGCTGTCTCCAGCCTGTTTCCATCCAACTGGCTTTTTATCGATAAAATGGTGTGCGTGATGACGTCATCCCCCCCCAAAACGAACTGTCGCATAAGTTTTGTTGTATCGCGAAAAAAAATCTGCCCTTGAGCCGTTTCCATACATAATTTTGTGTATGTCGCAAATTATCTACCTTTTGTTTTCCACGTTACACCCCCTCCACTAAACAAAGAAACAGAGAAATGGAGAGATTATTTAGACAGTTTTTTGAAATTTGCCTGCTTACTGTTATTTCAGTTACACAAATAATTGGAATTGTACATAATATCCGAAGATGACAGCAGAATGAAGCAGTTGCTTGTCTGATAGCCCTAGAGCTCGAAGAAAGTACCCCAGTGCGGCGAAACCCACGGGTATGCGAGAGACGACGGAATAAGACCTTCTGGGAGGAGGTGGTGGAGAGACACTTCACAGAAAATCTCTGGCTGCACCATTTTAGAATGACACGGCCGACGTTTGAGATGTTGTGTGGATTCATCAGTCCTGATGTTGCGCCCATCACAGGTTGCCACCGACCACCTGTTCCAACCCAAAAGCAGATTGCCATCGCCCTTTACAAGCTGGCAACCTGCGCCGAGTATAGAGTAGTTGGAGAAACCTTCAGGGATAGTAAAACTACCGTCCATCGATGTGTATATGCTGTGTGCTCCGCTATTAAAGAAAAATTAATTCGCCGTTATATCAGACTTCCGACTGTAGCGGAGGCTAACGAAATTGCATACCGCAATTCCTTGGTGCATCTTGTGCCACAGATTTACGGTGCGCTGGATGGCACGCATGTGCCTATTCTTCCCCCGACGGAAGGCTACCGCGATTACATTAATCGCAAAGGGTGGCCATCTATTGTTCTCCAGGCACTTGTTGATGACAGGTGCATGATACGAGACATTTGCGTTGGCACTCCTGGAAGTGCCCATGATGCAGCTGTGTTTGCAGCATCGGATCTGTACAGGTGAGCCCACCTTTCAACGTCCCTTCTCAGTGCGATAACAACTGAATTAGTACTGTAACCTGCTTCCCTCAAGGTTTTTAATTAAAACTGAAATTTGAATTAATACAAAATAACGACGTTTAATCAAAAAAAACTAAAGTTAATATTAACGAGAGAATTTCTCATATATGCCAAAACATCTGCCATTTAATAATAAGAAAAACATGTTTAGATAATGAAACACACGGTTTATTAAATATTTTGACTGGCACAGTAAATTACCTTTGCGGTTTTTGTATTATTTAGACATCCTGAGAGACACCCCCAGGCTACAGTTGATGTGGAGGGAGTTCAGGTACCCCTTTTAGTAGCAGGAGACCCAGCCTATCCGCTACTGCATTGGCTCATCACGAGAAATAACGAGTCTCTTCATCAGACCATGCGAACCGCTCCGCTATTCTCGTTTTGATTGCACGAGATGAAAATGTATCACGTGACACATTTATTTGCGTTAAAGCCCTTTTTTTCCGACAAAAAGTGTTTCCGATGTAGTTTTTGCGACATCTGAAGTATCGATATGGAATTTATGCGCTAAAGTTAAACGGAAAAATATTATGTCGACATGTACAACATTTTATCGATAATTAGCATTTCCATCAGCTTAAATCTGAAGCGCTAAATATTTTTTCGCCAAAACTCCTTGGATGGAAACCTGGTTATTGTGAGATTTCAGTTTTTTACTTTTAATACATTTACACGCGTTCCTAAAATCCTGTTAATTTCCTTTGTCATTCTGGGGTAGCGAGTGCTGCATGACGAGGAGAACAATGAAATGAAAGTACTTTAGCACGAGGCTGCCACACAGCAATGTGTGAGCAAAGTGAAGGGTCTGGGGACTTTCTGAAGGTGTGTCTTCTTACTCCACTTATATAAGACGGCAGTGCGCCGCTTCTGGGGTCCAAGCATGGGATTCATTTCTTTATTTAAGATTTGTATTAGTCAAGGTCCAATAAAACAAGATACTGGGTGGACTTTATGATGTTTCGTTTTGACGACACCTTTGGTTTTGAGTTTTGCCATTTGATTCTAGAAGCTTCTTTGTGTTTAGATAGCAATCCCATCTGCCCCAATGTGTTCTTTACACCTCCTGGTCATTTTCACCTCTGTGTTTTTCCCAGTGGATTTTGGGGGTCCGTCAGGGGTGTGTTCTGCTCCTACTCTGTTCAGTGCTTCCATGGACTGTGTGGTTGGCAGGGTTGTGTGGACCAGCAGCTGTGGGGCTGTGGGGCTTGACTTTGCTGACAATGCTGTGATCTTCGGGGAGTCCATGGAGGCTCTGATGGGGGCTCTCGAGAGACTGAGTGAGGGGTCTGAGTGTCTGGGCTTGCGAGGGTCCTGATAAAAACCATCATCCAGGCATTTAATGACCTCTTGGGCACGGCCTTCAGCAGTGTGTCTGTCTGAGGAGAGAGTGACGACCGCGTCGAGAGGTTTACTTACCTCGGCAGCGACATTCATGTCTCTGGTGACTCTTCCTATGAAGTCAGTAGAAGGATTAGGAGAGCTTGGGGGGGTCATGAGGTCGCTGGAAAGGGGTGTATGGTGGTCCTGATATCAGCAAAAGGACAAAGGTCCAAGTCTTTAGAGTCCTGTACATGGACGCTATTCAGTGACCTGAGATGAAGACTGGACTCCTTCCTGTGTATCTCTCCGGAAAATCCTTGGGTGCCGTTAGACGGATTGGGAGAGCACTGGGGGGGGGTCATGAAATCTCTGGAAAAGAGTGTGTGGTGCTTTGCAAAAGGATGAAAAATGGAGTCCTGGTGCTTCCTGTTTACAAGACATGGACGCTATCCAGTGACCTGAGATGAAGACTGGACTCTTTCATGTGTGTCTCTTCAGAGGGTCCTTGGGTCCCGTTGGTTTGACTTTGTGTTGCTCATGGAGTCCCAAATGAGGCACATGACCTGAATTGTGAGGGAGCGTCAGCACTACTGCCATGTGGCGCGATTCCCCAAGGGTGATCTGGCTCATTGTTGAGGACCTGAGTGGCTGGACCAGGTCAAGGGGTCGGCCACGTAACACCTGGCTGCGCCTGATAGAAGGTCATTTCTGGAGGGTGGGACTGGACCACGTGTCTGCCTGGGGGGGGGGGTCCCAAGCTGTCCCGTCGTGTACTGGGTGTGGCAAGGCACTGTACCACGGCATGCTACCCAACTTGACTTGACTTGACTTGTCGTTTTCTATCGCTCCCAAACTCCTCAGTCACCAGGTGACAGTAACAATTATAAGACGTCAATTTAAACCAAACGTATCGTCCAATGGACATGCCGGCGCCACCAGGCAGAACAAGTCTTTATGATGGCAGAATCCTAAAAACACTTCTAAAATGCCCAGAGGAGAGCTGATTTGTTTATTGCATTTACTTCCATGAACTGCAGATTGTGTGGGCGAACTGCAAATCAATTCCGGCTGAGGACAAGCCAAACATTTTGCATCATCGGATTTATTGCGTATTTTTCTACAAACACAACCTCGACTCTAACAGGCTGCACCCTGAGGTGTCCTTTGAAACACCGGGGAAGCGATGACCTTTGGGAAAAGTGCGTGGAGATGAGGAAATGTCAAAAGTGAGCCTCCGCCTGTTTGGTTTGTATTTTTGCTTTAATGTTGCTGGTATTTTGTGAGTTTATGAAGGTCTGCAGAGGTTACCAGTAGACAGCTAAGATGGGCCAGATTTACACCGACAAGTGTCTTCTTTAAAAGAACGGCAAATTAGTCATTAGTGTGACAGAGCTTAGGGTTAGAGCTGCTGCTGCTGCACAGATCCGAAATTTTGTATGTTCTCCTTATGTCTGTTTAGGTTTGCCTCCTGCATCCCAAATGACATGAAGGTTGTTTTAATTGGTGAATCTAAATTCTAATCTCGCCCCTGTAATTTGTCCTGTCTGTGCCAACCTTTCTTTGTTCTCTGTTATTAAGCCCTGGCTCCACCTACTAAATATGTTTGGCTCCACCCCTAGCTCTTCCATTTCCTTGCTATTTATATTTGGCCCACCTCCTCTCTGCATGAGGCTCCACCTCTATATATTCTTTGTGCCTATTATTTGCCTTGGGTCCTCCTCTAAATGTCTGATACCCCACCCCTTACCACTTCTCTTTTACATTTTTTTTTTGCCCCTAGCTCCCCCTACCTGTATCTGTATGCTTATATTTTTCTCTATTTGCCTATGGCGCCTCCTATATGTGCCTATAGTTCTCTCCCTACCTCTTTAATTTCCGTGTTATTTGCCTTAGCCCCACCTCCTCCCTGACTCTGGCTCCACCCATATCCTCTCCTATTTCCTCCTATTCTTCCCTGGCTCCACCTTTCTGTGTATGCAGCTCTGCCCCACTCCTTTATTTTCTTTGCTGTTCGCTCCTGGCCCCTCCTGTTGTGCATGTAGCTCCACCCCTAACTCTTAATGCTTCTCTGTCCCTATCCCTGGATCCTCCTATAAGTGCTATTGGCACCACCCTCTAGCCCTTCCATTTGCCTGCTACTTACCTTAGGGACTTCCCCCCACTTTTGTTCCACCTGTAGCCACTCCTTTTTTCCTTCTGCTTGTGTGAGTCTCCGCATCATCCCTCCTTTTGTCCTATTATTTGCCATGGGTCCTTCAGTCTGTGTTTGTGGTTCCACCCCTACCCCTTTCCTTTTCTCTGCCGTGTATCCCAGGCTCCTCCTATTTGTGTCTTGTGTCTGATATTTTCTTTAATGCCCCACCCCTCATCCTTCTTGTTTCTTTTTATTTGCCCCACCCCTAAACTTTTCTTTTTCTCTTCTGTTTTGCGCTGCAGCCTCCTATCTGTACCTGCAGCTCCGCCATACTTGTTCTTTTACTTTGCTGTTCGCCCCTGGCCCCTCCAGTTGTGCATGTAGCTATGCCCTTAACTCTTAATTTTTCTCTGGTATTTGTCTCTGGATCCTTCCATCTGAGCCTTTGGCTCTACCTTCCAGCCCTTCCATTTCCCCACTACTTTCCCCACTAATCCCTACCCCTTCATGGTCCACCTGTAGCCACTGTTTGTATGATGCTCTGCCCCATCCCTTCTATTTTCTGTTATTTGCCCTAGGTCCACTTTATTGTGCATGTAGTTCCACCCCTAACTCTTAAGTTTTCTCCACTATTTATCCTGGATCCTCCTATTTCGGCTTTTGGCTCCGCCCTCTAGCCCTTCCCTGTACATGCTTGGCCTTTCCCCCTACTACTCCACCTCTAGCCCCCTCTTTTGCTTGTGTGATGCTCCGCCCCATCCCTTCTTTTTTTCCTGTTATTTGTCTCAGGCTCC
>JANRMT010062841.1:6216017-6233765 GCA_026402145.1 Polypterus bichir lapradei | reverse complement strand
TCTCTTTGTGGATCTCCAACTACAAATATGCAAACCGAATCACAAACCTTCGCTTCCAGTGGAGCGGGAATTAGTGATGATGATTTCGATTTACTTTACTTTTTCGATTCTTTCCGAGTGCAGTCCGTTCTAAAAAATCTTTTCATTCTTAAACCCCCTGCGGTGGGCTGGCGCCCTGCCCGGGTTTTTTTTATCCTGCCTTGCGCCCTGTGTGGCTCCAGCAGACCCCCGTGACCCCGTAGTTAGGATATATCTTATAAACCCCAACCGCCGTGTCATCGAGGCAGGGCTGCATTAACCATTAAGCAAAATAAGCAGGTGCTTAGGATACCAAGGGAATTTGGGAGGGTTTGGGGGGCCACCACGGAAAGTTTCCATTGCCGGATTTGCCATGGACCATATGGTGCAAAACTGCAAGTGGCGCAGCTGAAGCGAGTTCCACAAAAAGGGGCTCCCACATTAAATGAAAAAATACACACGCACACACACCCACGCACACACACACACACATATATAATATAAATAATAATAGAGGTTAATGATATATAGGGGTGGGCAAAAGTGGGTTTACAGTTGTGAATACGCGAGCTCTTACGGGATTGTATTTAAGTGCACTGTGCTGTTGTGCCATTCTTTTTGAGTTAATAAAGTTAATAAAGGTATTGAATTAATAAAATTAATGTAATGATCATAAACTGCATGTCTTTTTCCAAACAACTGTAAGCCCACTTTTGCCCACCCTTTAGGAAGGTAACCAAATTAGAATCTGTTAGCTGCCCCACGGTCCAGCGAGGCTCTCGTTCTCGTCACCGTTCTCACGTTGGTCGTGTCGGCGGTCCCTTCACTCGCCCACTGGAAGTGAGCGCAGCGCATGCGTTGCCAGGCGTATAATAATTTATCATTATCGTAGGCTACGCATTTTGTACAATCATTTGAAAAACCTTAAACTTTGTATGACAATTTTATATGGAGACAAAATTAATCTTTTTAATGCCTTGTGTTTTGAAATGACATACAGAGAGATTGCTCTTATACTGCACACATATGCGGCGCTGTTGGCAGAGCGAGTCATGAATATAAACACACGTGGACCGTGGCGGTGACTATGAACTTTATAATGTGTGTAATAATAAACATAAATGAGTGGTTGAGATGTTTATAAATGTATAAGTTCAGTGCAACAAAAAACGTAACAACAAGGTGCAGTCATGCGGAACTTTATAAAACAATCGTGGAAGACAATATTGAGTGTGAATTTCCAAATGTAGACACTCGCTATAGTAAATTTTTAACATTAATGGTCACAATTTGCTCCGCCGAGCGTTCATTTTCTCAGTTGTATATTAAAAATCCCAGTAGAACAACGCGGCAGGCTGGCTCGATGTCTTCTTTGGAGGTGTTGCCTGAGCAGAGGCGGCCTGAGGGGTGTGCAGGTGGGGGGCCTCGGGCTGACTAACCCCACGCGGGGCCGGTTACCTCAAACGCTGTTACCGGTATGTGTGGACTGTATAAACTTGCGCGCCAATTTAATAAAAATAATGTTAACATACCCCGGATTTTCTCATTTCAGTTTTAAGCTACATTTTTTTTTTTTGCAAGATAACACGCGAACTTGATCAAAATATAACTGGAGAATATAACTTGACAAATCCGCTTGAACGGGACACGCGGACCTTAAAGGCGGGGGTCTAGGGCGGTCGCCCCCACTTGCGACCCCCTCAAACGCCGCTCTTTTACCTGAGATTCGTTTTGGGGATCTGATCAAAGAGTTTAGAATTAGAAAAGTTAAGAGAAAAGTTTTCAAATAAAGAAATAAAGCGGAAGTACAAAAAAATAAACATTGTTTTCCATCGTACTGTCAGTTTTGTTTCATTTCGAAAAATAAAAATTTATTTTACGGTTTGGTATTGCTTATATTTTGAATTCGATTATTTATGGGGGCACCGACATCTGTAAAGTGCTTAGGGCCACTGAAGGTCTTAAGGCGGCTCTGCCTCGACGTCCTACTTGAACTCTCATCAGCTTTGCGCTTTGGAGACGAATAATAGAAACGGCAGCATTGGCCGTTTCGCATAGCGCCGTTTTCTTTGAAAGTTGTTTTAATCGGTTGATTTATTCATTTGGTTGTTTTTAAAAAGCTGGGTCATCTTGTGTGTGATTCCCCTGAAACGGATGAACGATCGTTCACGACAGTTCAGACCCTCAGCTCAGTGTGACCTCCGGTATGGACCGAGTGGCGCTACTGTCCTGGTGACTTTTGAATCTGTTAAGCGTTTTAGGGAAAGTCCAATATATGCACCCATATTACTCTTTGAACAGAGGATAGTCATAGGATAATAAAATATCCATCCATCCATTATCCGACCCACTATATCCTAACACAGGGTCACGGGGGTCTGCTGGAGCCAATCCCAGCCAACACAGGGCGCAAGGCAGGAAACAAACCCCGGTCAGGGCGCTCACACACCAAGCACACACTAGGGACAATTTAAGATCGCCAATGCACCTAACCTGCATGTCTTTGGACTATGGGAGGAAACCGGAGTACCAGGAGGAAACACACGCAGACACGGGGAGAACATGCAAACTCCACACAGGGAGGACCTGGGAAGCGAACCAGGGTCTCCTAACTGTAAGGCAGCAGTGCTACCCACTGTGCCACTGTGCCGCCTAAAAAAATATCAATTAAAATTAAAATCTGAGTGACAGATTTTAATAGGGAGATATCACTTCTCTGTTTATTAGCTTTGAAAATGAAAGTAAACTGAAATGTCACCTGTGCTCCTCAAAATTTCAAGTGACCCCATAATGTTCCGGGTTGGCTGCATCTTCCATACTACGTTGAACCTGGGGCTGCCACAAGTCAGGGCAATGAGGGCACAAACAAGCAAGAGTAAGGTACAAACGTGCTTTGTGGATTTTACAACCCCTAACCCTAACCCTAACAAAGTGTCCAACAAACCAAATGCAGTACAGTCTTGAAATAAATCAATAAATCTTTAATAGAAAATAGTTTTCTGGAGGTTAAAATACCCAGACTTCTTCTACCTTGATAAAAGGAGAAGTGTCTGTGGGATCATTTGATTGCAATGTCTCTGTTATTCCAAAAGATGGCACATCACAAACATTTTCAATAATAAAATGCATTGCATTTGTCATTCCAACAGATGGTGCATTAAAACATTAACACTGGTTTCATGAATCCCATAACAAAATGGAATAAAAAAGACATATACAGTGCATTTGTTGTTGTAATAGATGGCACATCACAGACATTTGTACCAATGAATTGCATTGTACTTGTCATTCCAACAGATGGTGCATCACAAACATTAACACTGCCTTTTTCGAATCCCATACCAAAGGGCATATAACAGAGATATATGCATTGCAAGGTACTCCTCCAACGTTCACACTGAGGTCTACATTGATTTCTTACATTTCAGCTCATCTTAGATGGGTGACACAGCTACTCCACCTTAATAAAATAATAAGTGTCTATGTGTCCATCTCTGTGTTCATCTGGCTGCATCACAAACATTTCTCAGAATAAAATGCTTTGCATTTATCATTGCAACAGATGATGCATCACAAACATTTTCAGTAATAAAATACATTGCATTTTTCATTCCAAGAGACGGTGCATCAAAAACATTAACACTGCTTTTGTGAATCCCACACTAAATGGCATATAACAGAGACACGTATTGCAAGGTGCAATGGAAACATTAACGCTGAGGTTTATGTTTTTTATTTAGATTTCAACATATCATAGACCGGTAGCAGAACATGTCCACCTTAATAAAAGGATAAGTGTTTGTGTGTCTGTCTCTGTGTCCATCCAGTTGGGATACCATAAAACCCCAGAATTATAAATAAGATAATTACATGTTACATGTTTAAGTGACTTAAGGAGACCAGTTAACTCAATCAGGGAAGCTATTTGATTTTATTGTTCCAGTTCAATATTCTTTCGTTTCAATTTAAATACAAATAATAAATGCATGCCTCCAAATTAAACGTGATCCCTGTGGGCTTTATTCAGTTTAAAGCAAACAATGTAGAAAAAGGTTTTGAATCCGCCATCTCGGATAAGCAAGTGACTGTTAGCCAAACTTTTAACCTGTCACATCGATTAGCTGCAGGTCAGGACCTCTGAGGACACACCCCTGGAAACACAAGGTGCTGTGCTAATGTCAAATATACAAAGGGGCGGAGACTGTTAACATACAAAATGGTGGCCAAAACACACACAAAAAAAAATTAAACACCTCATACAGGAAACAATAGAATGAAAAAATGATGTAAGAGATTAAAAAAAAAAAACAGAAAACCAAAACCATTGTTATATGATGCAAATAAGAAATGTAAACAGAAGCCAAACCATAAGACGTGCCATTATTTATGATTTTATTAATATAGTCCATTCCCGGACTATTCGGAGATGTTATTTACTGCCTACACCTTGCAGGGTGTATTTAATCCTGAGGTCATTTTATTTTTATATCTCTTTGATTAAAAGTTCATTTTTAGTTTTTGTTATATCACATAGTCATTTTGTTTTGCTCGACGCTTCCCATTGTTATGGCAATTCCCCCCATGAGCCTTTTGGAGAGTCATAATGATGTCATTGCACATGCGTTTTGTTTCGTGATTGTATTTTCAATTATGAGTGACCGATCAGGGACTTGAACCCAGCGCTCTGGCACTGTGACATTGTGCCAATATCCTTTTGTTATCTTCTGTAATTTCCTTGTGAGCCCAATTGCCCTGACCAAAGGAGGGGATGCCATAAAGCCCTGGAATTACCATAAGGATGAGACCAGTTAATCCAGTCAGGTAAGCTGCTTGGTTTTATTTTTCCAGTTCAATGTCCTTTCATTTCACATCTTTCACGTTAAAAACAAATAATAAATGCACACCTCCAAATGCAGTGGGCCACCACAAACCTGGTCACTGTGGGCTTCATCAGATGGGATGAGCCTTCGTCCGGCGAAGTAAGAGTTTAATTTTTAATTGAAGAGTGGAAAATCTGAGAAGCTGCTGAGATTAGTTCATCATTTAGAAATTAGCCTGATTCAACTGATTCTTTGCCCGCTGAGCATTCCGACAGCTGCTATGCCACCGCTGCTAGATTTCCACTGGCGCAGTGCCAAGTGATAATGGCTGCCTCGCCACTGTCTAGCACGTCTATTGTGCTTGCTGATCGAGATGAAAATCGGAGGGTGACGATGCCTTGCCCTGATTTGACCTCGGCGATTTTGGCCATCCTGGAAGAAATGGAGACAAGTGCCTACCGACTGGCTGCCATCAGTGAAAACAAGATAATAAATGGAAAAGATTAGCATAACAATAACACGGGTGTTAGCATTCACCGGACTTGAAATGCAGTTTTTCCACAGACTTTTACAGATGGTTGTGGGAGTTTTTAACTACGGAGAATTCAGTACCGTTGTTTAAATCTTTTCCGATGAATATTTAACATGGTTACATTCAATCACGATGCCATCGCCTCAATTTTGTGGGTCGCTAGTGGTGAGGCTTGGCGGTCAAGTCACAAGTGCGATGGTATTAAAGCTGACATATCGTTATATCTGCGAGCTGACAAGTAAGTTTAGTGAGCCCTAGGGGACGGACGTGAGGCAGTAAAAGGGTCAAAGCCGGGAGATCAAAAGACACGGTCGTCCAAACAAACGTAGCAGTATCACGAAAAAAATCAGTTTAAAGCAAACAACATGGAGAAAGGTTTTGAATCCGCCAATTTGGAAAAGCAAGTGATTATGAGCCTGTTGTATTGATTATCTACAGGTCATGACCTCTGAGGACACGCCCCTGGAAACACAAGGTGCTGTCCTGACGACAAGTATCCAAAAGGACGGGTATTGTTAAAATACAAGATGGCGGCAAAAACACACCAAAATAAATGAAACAACACGTAAAGGAAACGATAGAATGAAAAATGGAATGTACGGCTTCACAGATAAAAGGTAAATGATGCAAATTGGTCGAGAAACACACAAAAAAATATAAACAGAAGTCAAACCATAGCACGTGTCATTATTAATGATTTATTACTCCTTTCCCAGAGTATTTAGAAACATTATTTATATACCTTCTTCTTTTGGCTGGTCCTGTTAGGGTTTGCCACAGTGGATCATCTTTTTTCATATCTTTCTCTGCTCATCATCTTGTTCCATCACCTTCATCACCTGCATGTCCTCTCTCACCACATCCATAAACCTTCTCTTAGGCCATCCTCTTCTCCTCTTCCCTGGCGGCTCTATCTTTAGTACCCTTCTCTCATTACACTCAGCATCTCTCCTCTGCACATGTCCAAAGCAACGCCATCTCGCCTCTCTGACTTTGCCTCCCAACCGTCCAACTTGAGCTGACCCTCTAATGTCCTCATTTCATAATCCTCTCCATCCCCGTCACACAAAATGCAAATCTTAGCATCTTTATCTCTGCCACCTCCAGCTCTGCCATCTCCAGCTCTGTCTCCTGTGCCACCGTCTCCAGCCCATATAACATAGCTGGTCTCTCTACCGTCCTGTAGACCTTCCCTTTCACTCTTGTTGATAGGGTTTAATACCCTTTAGAATTTATGACAATGGGAAGGCCGACCCAGGTGACCCAATGGGTTGAATCCTCCGGGCAAAATTCCCGGACCCCGACCCTTTGACCTTTCAGCGGTCCACACCCTGTTGAACTTTCCGCCAGGCCAGAGAAAAAGAAGAAGGCCAAAGAGGAGGTTTATGGATGTGGTGAGGGAGCACATGAAGGTAGAAAATGATGTGAAAGACAGGGATAGATGGAGATGGATGATCTGCTGTGGCATCCCCTAAATGGAAGCAGCTGGAAGAAGAAGAAGAAGAAGAATTTAGGTCAGAAGTTGTTTTATTTGTATATCTCTTCGATTAAACGTTTCTTATATCGCAAACTCATTTTGTTTTGCTTGGGCAATGCCATTTTCCGAGTTTGACACATTCCACTGCTATGGTGATTCTCCCATGAGGCTTTGGGAAAGTGTGACATGTGACATCATAATGTGCGATGGTATTTAAATCTACTTGTTGTAAGAAAACAAAGGGAACAAGATAAAGGTTTGGGGGGATCTGCCCCGTATATTGTCTGGATTGCCGTAAAGGCAACATTGCTTGGTTAGCAGGAGAGTAGTCTTTTCGGACTGAGTCATATATCAGACGGAAGAACAGGAGGATTGCTGTGTTTATATGGTCGAGTGGGAGGAAGAGGCGGGTCATCAATGGGAAGTGACGTCATCCAAGGGGCGGTCTAATGCTGAAATAGCAAGTGGAGTTGTTTTTAATTGTTCCTGCAAAGAATGAGAGAAGGTATGAGTGCTCATAATCAGTCCCATGCGGCACTTAGCTAGACCCTGCTGCTGTCTCCGATGTGCGCGTGTGTGACAGTGTTCAAGCCCACTTTAGGCGAGACTGGATTAACTAAACCCTTTTTTGTGTTATTACTTTTGTTTCTGTACTTTCTAGATTTTTGATCCTCTACTTTGCATTTCTTACACTTTGGTTTTTATTCAATGATTACGACTGGTGAGATATTGGCTTGACTTTTTGGTATCTGATGTCGGTCCTCTTCATAAGATCTCTCCCTGCCTTGATGTAATAGGATGACATGTAATTACTATCATCAACCTAAATTGATTCTTCAAGGGAATTTCACTTTGCTTCGCTAATGTGCTTTCGATTTTTGGTCTTTTACCTCTGAATTCAGGTTAACGTTTTGGTTCCTGTTGATGGTTTTGACTCTACGCCTGTCTCCTTACGTTTCTCTCTCCTGGACCTCCCTTCATATTTTGCCTTGTGGCAGAACAGCAGGTAGGTAGCCTTAAAATTAAATGGCTTGAGAAAGCGGGAGGCAGACAATAATCCCACCTATGGAGCGGGTTGGCAGATTTAAATTTCTTGCCATCAACACCGCTGATGACCTGAAGTGGGTGCACCACACCTTGATGAGGCTCAAGAAGGCTCAACAATGCCTCCTCTGGCATCTACAGGAAGCCTGGCCATCCTTATATGTGCTCATCCGTCACTATGGCTTCACCATCTTCAACAGCTGCATTTAATCAAATGGCACCTGCTCAGCCCAGAGCTAAAGGTCCCTACAGATTGTAATGAAGTCAGCAAAGAAATACTTCAGAAAATTCAAAATTTAGAAAGGCCAGCAGTCTTATTAATGTCCTCAGGTGGTCTGCATGGTCACTTTCCTCACTCTTCCATTCTGGAACATTCTCATGCCACCATTTTTGGTGATCACTTGTTTATTCTTGCTTTAGTTGTGGTTTGACCTTTTGGAATTTGGATTTGTCTGCCCCTGTTTGCAGACTGAGGTAGAGAGGACCAGGAAGTGAGCGACATATACCCGCTGTTTCTTCATGAGACTCTGTGAAGCACCTTGAGCATTGCAAAAGTGCTATATAAATAAAATTTATTATTATTGTTATTATTGTGCACAAAAAAAGGAGGTGCAAAATCTAAACAAAATGACAAGTAGTTGTAGCTGAAAAAAAACAGGCAAGGTCATAATCAAAAGAACACTTGAAATAACACATAAGAAACGTCTTTGAAGAATCTAGCAAGTTAGACGGCAAGATCTTCACATCAATGACGACATCACCCACGACTTCTGGGGTCACATTTCTTAGCAACTGAGAGTTACACATAGCAACGAAGCCATAGAATAGTGGCACCTAAAGAAAACAAACATGGCGTCGCAGTATAATCTTGTTATGTTGTGGTCACATGGCGATAAACTTGAGGTTGAACTGGAACATCTGGCATTTAAAGAAATATAGAACTAAGTAAGAAAAACTAGTGTTCCTATGAAACGGTACTCATATAATTTGTTCTTATATGAAATCCATCCATCTATCCATCTATTCGGCTGTCCTTCAGCTAATCCTTTTTTCTGCCTGACCATAAGCCATCCATCCATGCATCCAGCAAATCATTTGCAAATCTGTCCATCCAGACAGCCATCCATTTGTCCAACCATCCAACTATTCACGCGGGCAGTAATCCATCTTTTTCTCTATCCATCCATCCAATCAGCCAGCCAGCCATCCCCAGTACATCCATCTCTCCAGTCAGCTGTCCATATCCAGCCATACAGACATCAGTTCTTCAGTCTTTCCAGCCACCCATCCATTCAGACAGCTAATCATCTGCCCAGGTGTTTATCCACACATCTGTCTGTTCATCCAATCATTCATCCATGTAGCCAGCCAGCCACTCTACCACCTTTGAATCCATTCAACCAGCCATCCATCCATCTCTGACCCCATCCATCCATTCATCCAGCCAGGAAGCCAGTTAGCCAGCCAGCCAATCCGCAAGCTGGTCATCCCCTGTCCATCCATCACTTCAGCCAGTTCTCCATATGTCCATCCTAACCATCCGTCTAGCTGTCCAGACATCAATCCATCTGTATGAAAATCCATGCACGCCAATCATCTGCTCATCTGTCTGTCCACACAGCTGCCCATCTGTCCATTGATCCAATCATCCATCCATTCAACCAGCCAGCCACTCAACCACCTTTTAATCCATCCGTCCATCCATCCATCCAGCCAACCAATCAGCAAGCTAGTCATCCCCTGCCCAACCATCACTCTAGCCAGCTCTCCATATATCCATCCTAACCATCCATCTATCTGTCCAGACATCAATCCATCTATATGAACATCTATATCAGCCAATCATCTGCCCATTGGTCTATCTAGACAGCTGTCCATCTGTCCAACCATCCAACCATTTACCCATTAAACCAATCAGCCATCCAACCAATCCATTCATCCATGCAGAGACATCCGTTCATCCATCCAACTTTCATCAATCCATGAATCCATCCATCCATCTATCTCTCCGTCTATCAATCAATCAAATCCATCCTTCCACCCGACTGTCCATATAGCCATCTACCTATCCATCCTTCCACACAGACACCAGTCCTTCTGTCTGTCCAACCATCCAGCCATCCATCTATTCAGACAGTCAATTGGTTGTCCATGTGTCTGTCCACACAAACATTCATCTGTCCATCCATCCATTCAGAGAGCCAACCAGCCATCCATCCATCTGTCTCTCCATCCATCCATGCAGTGAACCATCTGTTCATCCATCCATCCATCTATCCACTTGTCTATTTTCTAAGCTTGCTTCATCCCGTTCACAGTCACAGAGCTCCAAAGCACAAAGAGGCGTTTCTCCAGAGATCACTGATTTCCTAGATCGCCAGTTCTTCTCCCACTTGCTGATTTCATCTTCTTTCTTCGTCCACACTCCATCTCTCATTATAATGTAGCAGTAAGCTGTAAGTCACTAAAGCGGCTTTACGGTTATTTTCTTTTAGTTTTTTTAATGATTGGGATGGGTCTCTTATAAATACACAAAGCGAGCAGACCGTCAGCACTTTTGGGCACTTCTGATTATGCCGCACGGCCGGGCACAGAGAACGGATGGGCACATCAGGCAGAAGCAAAGTAACCAGACAAAGAAGCGCTTCAAGCATGCCGTTCACGTCCAGACCAAATCACCCAGCGGGGTGGCTGCTAGTTTGTTTTTAATTTTCTCTATTGATTTTCTAGCTTTAAATCTACTCTGTGATTGCTAAGGTACAGGAAAAGGAGGATCAATAGGCAGAGACGAAAAAATGCGGCCATTATTGGGTATTAATGATACTTTGGTTACTGAAGCCAAACAATTGTAACTGAAGCATTTTGCCAGTATGATTGCATTGCTGCTATCCAAGCATGGGGAGATAATTGCTTTCAGCTCCCATGCTGTGCAGAAGCATTAGCGGAGCGCCTCTGTCACATGGATCACATGTGAAGCGCCGCGGCGGTGTGCCTTTTGTCTCAAATCCTCTTTTTACCTGATGCCGCAGCCTCCGTGGTATGCTAATAGGTGGTGTGCTGCAGGAAACTGTGACAGCTCTCATCTTTCCACTGGTGGCTGTTGAGTCGGGAAATGTCACGGTGGCCCAGAGGCTCTCCGGTTCACCCTGCCAAGACATTCTTGGGGACACCGACATCCATAACCACAATAAAAGTTTGCTGTCTTCCGATTTTCATTAATGGCCAGTCGTCTTTCTGAACATTAAGAGATGGTGGTTTTGGGGAAGAGAGTTGTCTCCTGTGTAACAGGCAGGGGGTGCTCTTGCAGTGGCCCTTTTAGCCCTGAAGGAGGACAGAATAGAAAGATAAAAAAGAGGGGCATTCTTTAAGAGAACACAGGAGGGATGAACAAAGGGAGCACGCAAAAGCATCAGTTCAATTCGATTCCATTCATTTCTGTATAGCGCCCTTCAACTGAGTGCAGGCGCTGAATGCTGTTATAAGTTCTCAGGAGAAATGCAAGGATACTTTTTTTAAAAATCACTAAATACAGGGGGCAGCATGGTGGCGCAGTGTTAGCGCTGCTGTCTCGCAGTTAGGAGACCCTGGTTCGCTTCCCAGGTCCTCCCTGTGCGGAGTTCGCATGTTCTCCCCGTGTCTGCGTGGGTTTCCGGTTTCCTCCCACAGTCCAAAAACATGCAGGTTATCCTAATCCTAATTTTTCCCTAGTGTGTGCCCGGGGATTTGTTCCTGCCTTGCGTCCTGTGCCAGCTGGGATTGGCTCCAGCAGACCCCCGTGACCCTGTGTTAGGATATAGCGGGTTAGACAATGACTGGCTAAATACAGGACTGGAATGCATAAATAGACAGATTTGCTTAAACAGACAAGAGAACAAAGTTTGAAATTGATTAGCATAAATGGAGCAACAGTAACATCTGTCCAACGATTAATTGTTGAGCTATGGACAAATGACAACGGATGATAGGAAAACCAAAAAACTCTGAGGGTCCACAGTAAACTCTAAGAGAGAAAGTCAAAGATAAAATCAGACACGATCAAAGTCCTGGAGACCTCGGTCAGCTTGGCCTGCCCGCTACTATAAGAGACACCCCTTCGTTCTGAGCTTTCAAATTCCGGCTGAAGATTCACGACTTCAGTTTAGCACACCCTGACTAGAGCTGCTGACTAGCTGAGCAGACTACATCTTTGTTGTTAGTCATTAGCACTAAACCATAAGTAATGTGACAGTTAGAATTTGTTACTAACCCTCACATATTCTTTTCCTCTTCTCAGTACTCAAATGTGGCACTTGGTGCCACTGCCCATCTGCCAAGTTGTTTTGCCAACCTAAGGAAAACTCATCTCTGATGGAGGATTGCAGGAATCGTAGGGTAGAGGGGTCCTTTCATCGGATTGGCTGTCCCAGTGCTGACCCGGCTGTGGAATGGCCAATAGGAGGAGACAGCTTGATGGCTGAGGTCTCCAGGACTCTGAACAAATCTAAATCATATTATGGGATATCATCTACTGTTAAATTCTGCTCTGTACTTGTAATATTTCTATTGGGTTAGGGTTAGGGTTAGGGTATTGTATTGAGGATTACTTGTGTTCTGTGTATTGCATTGTGTTGTATTGACCTCCATCTTTTTGACATCCACTGCACACTCAACCTGGAAAGGAATTTCTCTTTGAACTGCCTTTCCCAAGGTTTCTTCCATTTTTTTCTTGGTCTTCTTAGAGAGTCAAGGCTGGGGGGCTGTCAAGAGGTAGGGCCTGTTAAAGCCTATTATCGCACTTCTTGTGTGATTTTGGGACATACAGAAATAAATTATATTGTATTGTAATCTATTTATTGTAGAGTAAAGACCTTTCTGTGCGTTTGCTGCATATTTTAATTGTTTTGCTTAAAATAATCATGTTTTCTGTTGCAATTAGGCTCCCCAAAACATGCAAAGTCAGTAACGTGGCTTAGTAAATAAAATGGCAGCCACCATCTGCCACAAGTTTGGTGTGAACGAACCAACCAGCTGGCTGCAGACATTGTGGCGACTGATTCCATTAACGATCGCTGCCTCAAGGTTAAGCATGCAAGTTTTTATGCTATTAGAAATATTATGAACATAACACATTCTAATGCTGTACTTTTTACATTTATTTAAAAATCTAGTGTAAATACACAAGCATTTTGCAGTGTAAATCTTAAATATACAACAAAAAAATATTAAATGTTAATACAACTTTCTTGAAAGTATGTTTTATTACGAGTTCTTATACTTAAAATGAACAGTTGAGAAACAGGTTTACTTACCAGAAATCCTCCGTTATAAAAGTCTGCTGCTGAAAATGACCAGACCTGTATAGCCAAGTCCACTCCACTCGGGAAAGTGTTTTTCTTTTTTGGCAGTTGGAAAGCCATCACGCTGGAAAGTTCGACCAGAAGAAAATACAAACGGCCCCTCAAACACAGCACATGAACAACCTAAACTATTAGGTTAACTGAAATAAGATTTTTACGTTGTGGTATATGGCTGGCAGTTCTTACCGGCCAATACTCCCAAGCCGCCAGATGGAGCCCTCCCTGCAATATGGAGGTGCCCCGAATTCCAACAGGGCATCATGGACTTTGGAGTTTTAATTCACAGCTCAGCTGGATACTGTGAGGGCCGCCAGGGGACGCTGCAGGGAGGCTCAGAGACTTGTATTTTCCATATAGCCTGGAAGTAAATCCCAGTCATGGGAATGAAAGGAAAGATGTACTTCCGGGCTGAAGAAAAAGAAGAAGTTTTCATCTGACCCGGAAGTGCTGTGAAATCACATGGACTGAGGGATAGAAGCACTTCCGGGTCATGAACTATAAAAGGACTGTGGGAGATCCCAGCAGGCAAGCTGAGTTGGGAGGAAGGGTGACGAAGCGTCTGGGAATGGAGGATTGTATTATTGATTATTGTATTGTTATTATTGTGTATAGTGGAGGTGAAGGTGCTTTGTGCACATTACAGAATTATTAAATTAATTTCTTGGATTTTTATCTGGTGTCTGATGTGTGGTCTGAGGGTTCAAGGGGACAATAGCGCCCCCAATCTGTCACAACGTTTATTCCCTCCACCATAACTTACTTTGGTACAAACAAATTTTTTTTTACTTTGATTGAGATCCGAAACCAAATATTTCAAGCTACAACACTAAATGACTAATCTTAAGTTGCTTGAAAGAGAAAATTTACGTTGAATGAACAACATCAATGTAATACTTTTTTCAGTGTAGATGACACATCAACGACTAAGTGAAGAAGAAAGAGCAGCACATCGAAAAAAGACCCAAAAGCGCTGGAGAGAAAAGAATGCAAAAAAGAACAATAATAATCTAAGTGCAAATTTGGAAAATAACAAAAGTAACAATCAGCCTGGACTAGGGAATCCACATTTTTCATTCCCACATTCCCGGGAATGAAACTGCTGTAATTCCCATGAAACCGGGAACGGCCAAGCTCGCATATATAGCGTGTAAAAGTGTAAAAATTGATCAAGAAATAACAGAGTTATAGTTGAAAATAATTAAGTGCCACGGTTTTTTGGCCCACGGTGTAGTGCTTTTCAGATTGATTCAGTCAACCAGCAGCAGTCGTCAGTCTCCCGGCTCCCACTAAGACTGAGCACAGTGGACTGGGAGGAGTCTGAACTCGGCAGCTCACGAATGCCGGGACAGGGCAGACTTCATTGATGTCTGTCAGACAGCAGCTTTGAACAGCAACTTGAAATTGCAAAGCGTCAGTCTGTTGCATCCGCATTATCTGTGCAAAGAAACTTGCTATCACAGAATAATGGCAAGAAACTGGATGCATCAGTAAAAGCTGAAATGGCAGTGTTTAAGAGCAACGGCAAGTGCGGGCGTTGTTTAAAACAAGTGTATCAGTATCTGATCAGGTAGATCGCGTTGCATTCAAAAAATTTTTTTTTAAACGTTAGTCTATCATATATCCTCCCTATGGCACTTGCCACTTGATTGACATACAGGGCGGCCAGTCTGAGATTTCTTTCCTTCTAGCACACTGGTCATCCCACATGCACCCATACAATCAGATTGTGATTCAGACTACGAATGCCATGAATGTAATTACCCCAATTTACATTCTGTCAAATATGACCAAACGCCGTGGCGCAATGTAAAGGGCGAAACACGTGTCGCGTACTCTTTGCATTATTTGACAGTAAAACTATGCAATATACATATATAGCATTTTTAATGTAGGTAGATCATTTCGACCTGGTCGTTTTAAAAGTAGCTCGTAAGCCGAAAAAGTGTGGGTACCCCTGAACTAGATACATGTACTTATATGACAGCATGAACTGCTTGTAGATAAGGTTAGTTTTTATTGGTGTCAACATATTGCAGTAGTTTTATTAAAAATAAGTGTCGGTCATTCTAAAACCGTTCACATGTAAGATGCCCGTGCACTGTGTCATCCCCGGGAGCCTGGGATTCCCGGGAATGATATGCGGGATTCCCGAATTCCCGGGAATGGATAAACCCATCCGGGAATGGATTCCCTAGCCTGGACCAGGTGGAATTGAAAACCTAGCAGGTCCAAGCGAGGTCAGAAATAAAAGACAAAGAGTAGAAAACAAAGTAGAACATCATAAAAAGGTTAAAAAATGTTGGGGCGAAACACATGCAGAGCACGTTAGAGAGTAGGGTTAGGGTTAGGGTTAGAGGTTAGAGATCACGAAAGCAGTGGAATTCGAAAGGCTAAAAAAAAATGTTGGCATGATACACATGCAGAGCAAGTTACAAATTATGAAAGTAGTAAAATTCAAAAGTATCAAAAAAATGATAGTAAAGATCGCATTAGCGCTAACAAATGGAAATTATTACTTAGTGAAATAATGGAACAGCGAAAAGAGATCGAATATATGGACATAGGTGATATAACAGAAGTATGTAGATATTGTAAGGCTTTAAAGTTTAAGTCGGAGACTTTTAGATCGTCTAATTCGTGTTGCCATCAGGGAAAAGTAGCATTTCTAAGTCAGTTTATTTATTAGAGAGAAAGAAACGATAATCACTCATGGGCAGTTATACCTTGCATTGTCACAATGCAAGTCCAAACACGGATTTAAAATTCAATGCGATATTGACAAAAAGTTAATTCCAAATATTGTTTTTACTGAAGTTTTAAAGTAAAAGTGAAATTAATGAATTTGTAATAATTGCCATGAAAATAACAATCTCTTTAAATTGTATATCCAGTTAACCAACCTGGGGGTTGGTGAGCGAAGCGAGCAGGGGGCGGAGCCCCCAGTATAGTATGAAAAAAAAAATAGTTATAAGACAACATAAGCACTGAGAAATGTATTATACAAAAAGGAAAGACAGGAGGATGAAAATGGAAGGAATTATCTATACTAATAAAAGGCAAAGCCCTCACTCACTCACTCACTCACTCACTCACTGACTCACTCATCACTAATTCTCCAACTTCCCGTGTAGGTAGAAGGCTGAAATTTGGCAGGCTCATTCCTTACAGCTTACTTACAAAAGTTGGGCAGGTTTCATTTCGAAATTCTACGCGTAATGGTCATAACTGGAACCTATTTTTCTCCATATACTGTAATGGACGTTAGCTCGACGGCCGTGGGGGGCGGAGCTGCGTGTGATATCATCACGCCTCCCACGTAATCACGTGAACTGACTGTGACCGCTGTACGTAGAAAAGAAAGAAGAGCTCCCAAAGAGCGCTGACGCGAGATACAAGTTTAATGAGAAGACACGAGGTATAAACGAGACTTTGGATCACTTTGTAACGGAGTTAAAATTGCTGTAGCGAGAAACTTTTAAGTGCCGGGTCTTAGCTAACATTAAATAAAGCCGTGGACATCGCGAGATCGCACGAGATAGCACAGGCACAGCTCAGAAGCTTCCATGCATGTACTCCGAGCGGTTCACCTGAACTGACTATGAACGCAGTACGCAGAGAAAGCAAGACCTCTAAAGAGCGCGGAGACTTTTGATCACGTGAACGTGTCAGCAAAAAGTGGTGTTTCCTGAACTTCAAAAATACTACAAAAGTCGGGCAGCCGGAGTGCGCGCATGCGCGCGTGCATAGCTGTGCCGGCCTTTGAGACGCTGACTGCGCTTCTGCCTTAAGTGAAAGTAAACACTTTTAATTTTTTTCCTCCTTGCCATGAGCTATAGCCCACACAACTGTAAACACGGGATTCCATTTCTAGACCGTGGCAAACTAATATTAAGGCGCTTCACACTTTCTTTTACACGTATACGATTATGAGGTCGTCAGGTCGGATTATGAAGACACGCACAGGAGTGGAGGACCGACAGTGCCATCCCGGCCAGTTAATTGCAGGGCCGTCTCTCCAGTCTACACGAGACCCACCGCGACTCTCATATCGTCAGCGAAGACCTCTCTCTGCACTATATAAAAGAAAAAGGCAAGTTTCCTTTCTTCCTATATATATATATATATGAATGACCTCCAAAGAGCGCGGAGACGTTTGATCACGTGAACGTGTATGCAAAAAGTGGCGTCTCCTGCCCTGCAAAAGTCGAGCAGCCGGCGCGCGCGCATAGCTGTGCCGGCCTTTGAGACGCTGACTGCGCTTCTGCCTAAAGTCAAAATGAGCACTGTTAATTTTTTTCCTCCTTCCCCTGAGCTATAGCCCAGACAAGTGCAAACACGGGATCCCTTTTCTAGACCGCGGCAAACTAATATTAAGGAGCTTCGCACTTTCTTTTGCACGTATACTATTATGAGGTCGCGGAAGACACGCACAGGAGTGGAGGACCGACAGTGCCATCCCAGCCGGTTAATGGCAGGGACGTCTCACCAGTCTGCACAAGACCCACCGCGACGGTCCCCAAA
>JANRMT010062841.1:6153905-6164035 GCA_026402145.1 Polypterus bichir lapradei | reverse complement strand
ATAGATAGATAGATAGATAGATAGATAGATAGATAGATAGATAGATACTTTATTAATCCCAAGTGGAAATTCACATACTCCAGCAGCAGCATACTGCTAAAGAACAATATTAAATTAAAGAGTGATAACAATGCAGGTATAACAGACAAAAACTTTGTTTAATAATTTTAACGTTTACCCCCTCGGGTGGAATTGAAGAGTCGCATAGTGTGGGGTCTCCTCGGTCTGTCAGTGGAGCAGGACGGTGACAGCAGTCTGTCGCTGAAGCTGCTCCTCTGTCTGGAGATGATCCTGTTCAGTGGATGCAGTGGATTCTCCATGATTGACAGGAGCCTGCTCAGCGCCCGTCGCTCCCTCCCCACAGATGTCAAACTGTCCAGCTCCGTGCCTACAATAGAGTCTGCCTTCCTCACCAGTTTGTCCAGGCGTGAGGCGTCCCTCTTCTTTATGCTGCCTCCCCAGCACACCACCTCGTAGAAAAGGGCGCTCGCCACAACCATTTGATAGAACATCTGCAGCATTTTATTGCAGATTCTAAGGAAGTATAGTCGGCTCTGCCCTCTCTTGCACAGAGCATCAGTATTGGCAGTCCAGTCCAACTTATCATCCAGCTGCACTCCCAGGTATTTATAGGTCTGCACCCTCTGCACAGTCATCTCTGATGATCACGGGGTCCATGAGGGGCCTGGCCCTCCTAAAATCCACCACCAGCTCCTTTTTTTTTGCTGGTGTTCAGTTGTAGGTGGTTTGAGTCGCACTATTTAACAAAGTCCTTGATTAGGTTCCTGTACTCCTCCTCCTGCCCACTCCCGATGCAGCCCACGATATCAGTGTCATCAGCGGACTTTTGCACATGGCAAGACTCCGAGTTGTATTGGAAGTCCGATGTATATAGGCTTCTTGCCAATAATTTAATTTCATGGCTTGTTCATGCTTTAAATCTGCCATGTCAGGTTATTCTCATATCCTAGACTTTCTTCCCCTTTCTAAATATATCATCCAAATGATCTGAAGGCTAAAATGGAAGAGTAATTCTCAGTCCTTCACATTTTTCTCTTCACTTTCATTCCAAGTATTTAATTAAACCCAATAGTGCATCATAAATACACACGGGTGTAAATGGTAACAAGCTAAATTGAGAAACACTGGTCTCTTTTGTCATTTACATGTTATAACTAATTAGGAGCAATTAAAACCCAAGAATACAGTTTAAGACTAAAATAAGCAATACGGGTTCAAAATTGTAACGAGCGAGACCACTAAAGTGAAGCAGAAGTGTTACTTGAGGAATAAATGCTTCTTATTAAGCAATTGTCAGTCAGTCAGTCAGTCATTATCCAACCTGCTATATCCTAACACAGGGTCATGGAGCTATTCCCAGCCAGCATAAACCAATCCTCGGGCAGAATGCCAGCCCACCGCAGGCACACGCACACACACCCCCACACACCAAGCACACACTAGGGACAATTTAGGATTGCCAGTCCACCTAACCTGCATGTCTTTGGACTGTGGGAGGAAACCCACGCAGACGCGGGGAGAACATGCAAACTCCATGCAGGGAGGACCCAGGAAGCGAACTCAGGTTTCCTTACTGTGAGGCAGCAGTGCTATCACTGCGCCACCGTGCCACTCTTATTAAGCAATTGGGTTGGAGCAAAAATCTGCAGCCACTGTGGCCCTCCAAGTCCGTGATTGAGGACCCCTGGTTTACAGGCTCAGATAGTGTTATTTGTTAGCCAGACCAGGGGTTGGCGCTCTCATGTGATCCTCTCTCCTTGTGTTCCTCTGCAGTTCAGCTGAAGACCTTGCATTGTTGATGACATCACCACCGGTCCACCCACCGATGGCCAACCCTGATGATGTCATTTCCAGTACCTAGAATTCCCCTTCCTGCCACATCAGTTCCTGTTCCGGCCACCGTGACTCCACCTCTTCCTCCTACTCACCATATTAAAGAGCCGACTCAGCCTGTTAGTCAGTTCAATTGTGAATTGCGCTCATGTAAAGTCGTATTTCTTTTCTTTGGTAATTTTCAGTATACGGGGTGGCGATCCCCAAACATTGTTCTGTCTGCTAACCTAATTTTTTTATCACACACGTTGTATATCCATAGACCACGATGCTTATCTACACTCAATTTACTGTTGTTATCCCATATAATAATAATAATAATTAATTACATTTATATAGCACTTTTCAAGGCACTCAAAGCGCTTTACATACAAAGGAGGGGATCTCCTCAACCACCACCAGTGTGCAGCATCCACCTGGATGATGCGACGGCAGCCATAGTGCGCCAGAACGCCCACCACACACCAGCTTACTGGTGGAGAGGAGACAGAGTGATGAAGCCAATCAGTGTATGGGGATGATTAGGAGGCCAAGACGGTCAGAGGCCAATGGGCAAATCTGGCCAGGATGCCGGGGTAACACCCCTACTCTTTTCGAAAGACATCCTGGGATTTTTTTTTTAATGACCACAGAGAGTCAGGACCTCGGTTTAACGTCTCATCCGAAAGACGGTGCTTTTTTACAGTATAGCGTCCCCATCACTATACTGGGGCATTAGGACCCACACAGACCACAGGGTGAGCACCCCCTGCTGGCCTCACTAACACCTCTTCCAGCAGCAACCTAGTTTTTCCCCAGAAGGTCTCCCATTCAGGTACTGACCAGGCTCAACCCTGCTTAGCTTCAGTGGGCAACCAGTCTTGGGCTACAGGGTGATATGGCTGCTGGTATAGTGATATAGTGATAGAGAAGTCAAAACAAGTCAAAAGTATCGTAGCAGGCAGAAGGACTTCTCAAACGTGAGGAGCCCCGTCACTGCGGTGGTCTGCGTGTGTTTGTGTGGGTCTGTCTCCACTGTCAACATGCAAATGAATCATTAAACTTCACTTACTTTGTGCTACTGACAGCTATTTTAGCTTTTTATTTTCTCTCTTAGGGTGGCACGGTGGCGCAGTGGGTAGTGCTGCTGCCTCGCAGTTAAAAGACCCGAGTTCTGTTCCCAGGTCCTCCCTGAATGGAGCTTGCATGTTCTCTGCGTGTCTGTGTGGGTTTCCTCCCACAGTCCAAAGACATGCAGGTTAGGTGCATTGGCGATCCTAAATTGTCCCTAGTGTGTGCTTGGTGTGTGTGTGTGCGTACCCTGCCCAGGATTTGTTTCCTGTGTTGGCTGGGATTGGCTCCAGCAGAACCCTGTGACCCTGAAGTTAGGATATAGCAGGATGGATGGATGGATGGATGGATGGATGGATGGATTTTTTCTCTCTCTGCGGTCAAATCATTTGTTCAGTTTCTTTAATTCTCCCTATGAAACCCCGGCAGCAGTTTAAAATGCATGGACTGGAGAAATTTGCTGTTTTAGGAAAAAGCCCTGTGGGTGGAGCCTTTGCAGTGCCGGATTTCGCTGCTATTGACTACAAAGTTTTTAATGGGTTGTCCCAAAAATGTTAATTTAAGAATCATGTCTGGCCTGATGTGACTGGGCTGAATAAACTGCCAAAGGGGCTTCGGGTAGAAACTGAGGAAAGGGTCTCAATGGGATAGAGGAGAGGTTGAGGGCATGCGCTGATACAGCACGTTGGCACACCCAACACATGATGAACCACCGAGACTGGGACCCGAGTACTGCCATGCAGTGGGTGACACCTCAGCACCACACTGTGTGAGTTTTTTTTTTTTTTTTTATAGTGGCTGGAGTGCCAATCCTGCCACCAACCCCTGGGTATTCCCTGCAACTTCGGGGATCTGCTTACAGGTTTACGTCATACTCAGGACTAAGCAATTGCAGGTTAAGGGCCCACTGAGTAGAGTAGAGTAGAGTAGAGTCACTTCTGGCATTTACAGGATTACTCCGATTGCCAGCGTAGATCTTTATCCTCAGAGCCGTCGCTCTGCCCTTCAATGGGATAGTTTTTTTTTTTTTGTTTTTTTTTTTTACTTTTAATAAATTTGCAAAAATCTGCAAAAAGTCCAAACATTTTGGGGTATTGAGTGTTGCTGGGTGAGGGCAAACATGAATCTAAATGATTTTAGCACAAGGGTAACACAGTGTGTAAAAAGTGAAGGGGGTCTGTAGCCTTCCAGTAGGCACCCGTATGCCGTTTCTCTTTTTCTAAAGGAGATCCCCCCAAGGACGTCTAGTGGGAAAGCCAAAGTCATTTTGACTGTGCCAGGGACGACTGGCCCTCGTCATCTGTTCACAGCTCCTGACAAACTGATAGCCGTTTATCGCTCAGGGTGGGAGATTAACAGCAGCCCCACTGCCGAGACGAAATTCCAGTGTCGGCTCTAAGTATAGAAATGAGCTGCTGAAAACAAGCAGGCTGCTTTTTGACGGACTTTGTTTTTCTGATAAGGTGTAGAATTTCTAATTTTAGTGCGTCAGACTCAGAGGATGCAAATCACAGAAAGCTGACTCTTGTCTCCCCAGCAGTCTTGAATTCTCCCCTCTGGCGTCAGAACATCAGAAGTGCGACAGACCAGAGGAGAGCATTCAGGCCGTCAAACACATTTGGGCAGCTCATGTTACGTGTTGGTTTGAAGTTATGTGTATTGTACACTTCATTAAGAGTCTAAGATCAAACTGCCGTGATGTGGTGTAGGAAGGGTTTATAGGAAATCCAGGCAGGAAGAGGCGGGTCCAAGAGGGCATATGAAGGAAGTGACATCAGTAGTGGAGCAGGTGTCAATCTTCCGTACTGCAGGAAGCGGGGAAGAAAACGCATTAGGCAACAGTGCCCACCCCTGGTCCAGAAGAGATTTACATCCATCAGAGCCCCTCAGCTGCCCCTGAAACACATTCATGTGATAATATACTGTTTATCACGCATGTGCATCTGGGAGACAACCTTGGGACTCATTTGATAAATGTTACACTCCCAGCCAGAGGGTGGCGCTTTTCTCCTCTGCCTTCTGCAGAAAGGATGATTGACAGCTCCTCTAACTCTGAAGTCACTTCTGGAATCCACCGTCCTGAACTCATCCCTTCTGGATTGCAGACGTCGTAACTGGCTCTGGCGCCATCTTGGGGCAGTTTGAAGAAGGCTTGCATCGGAACAAGAGAAACGTTTTTCTGTTTGGCCAGACAATATATAGGGATCGCTATGGTGTTGCAACTCTTTCTGACGTTTAATGTGTCTTCTTGCAATATAAATACATATATTTGTATTGTAATATACTATATAGTGTATATATTGTGACCACCAGGAGGGTGTACCAGTGCCTCAGACCCCCCAGACACAACTACGCAACACAGTTCTGGGTTCAAAACACAAGAAATTTTTTATTTATTTAATACTTCTACTGCTTTCCAAATTCTCTTCAACAATAATACAACACGACAATAAATCTCTTTCCTCCTTCCACACCTCCTGTGAAGCCTCGTCCCCATTGTATTGTATTGTATTGTATTGACCCCCTTTTTCTTTTTGACACCCACTGCACGCCCAAAGGGGTCTCTCTTTGAACTGCCTTTCCCGAGGTTTCTTCCATTTTTCCCTACAAGGGTTTTTTTGGGAGTTTTTTCTTGTCTTCTTAGAGAGTCAAGGCTGGGGGGCTGTCAAGAGGCAGGGCCTGTTAAAGCCCATTGCGGCACTTCTTGTGTGATTTTGGGCTATACAGAAATAAATTGTATTGTATTGTATTGTATTGTACAGTGGCGCAATGGGTAGCGCTAATGCCTCGCAGTTAGGAGACCTGGGTTCGCTTCCCGAGTCCTCCCTGCACGGAGTTTGCATGTCCTCCCCGTGTCTGCGTGGGTTTGCTCCGGTTTCCTCCCACAGTCCAAAGACATCCAGGTGAGGTGCATTGGCGATCCTAGTGTGTGTGCCCTACGGTGGGCTGGTGCCCTGCCCAAGGTTTGTTTCCTGCCTTGCACCCTGTGATGGCTGGGATTGGCTCCAGCAGACCCCCGTGACCCTGTATTTAGGATATAGCGGGTTGGATAATGGATGGATGGATATAGATATAAATACATATATATATATGTGCTGTAAAAAGCCTGGGGTCCTAGAAATTATTGAAATCATGAGAAAAAAATAAAAATGTAGAGATGTCAGGTAATTGAAAGGAACTACTCTGAGTGTCTCTCTGTTAGGAGGTTTTTTTTTTGCCAACCTGCTCACATCGCTTGTGTATTAGCAGCTAAGTGACTTTGTCTTTCTTCGGAGGTTTTGTTTTGCCGACGTGCTGGCCTCTCTGGTGTATTAGCGCCTAAGTGAGTTTTGTGTTTCCTCTGAGGCGGAGCCTTTACCCCGACTCCACCTCTCACTTCTCGGCCGGACAGACAGACACACACACGTCTACACAAAGACATTTATATATATATACTCAGCAAAAAAAGAAACGTCCCCTGACTTTCAACTGTTTTTACTTTCAGTAGACTTAATGTGTAAATATTTGTATGAACACTAAAAGAGTCAACACCATAAGACATAAACTAAAAATGTTTCACAATGTGTCCCTGAATGAAGGGAGGCTCAAAATCAAAAGTACCAGTCAGTATCTGGTGTGGCCACCAGCTGCTTGAAGTACTGCAGTGCATCTCCTCCTCATGGACTGGACCAGATTTGTCAGTTCTTGCTGTGAGATGTTACCCCACTCTTCCACCAAGGCACCTGCAAGTTCCTGGACATTTCTGGGGGAATGGCCCTAGCCCTCACCCTGCGATCCAACAGGTCCCAGACTTGCTCAATGGGATTGAGATCTGGGCTCTTCACTGGCCATGGCAGAACACTGACATTGCTGTCATGCAGAAACTCACGCACGTTTTGCCACTCCTGTCTGGTCCAGCGAAGGTGGGTTTGTGCCCATAGGCGGCATTGTTGCTGGTGATGTCTGGTAAGGACCTGCCTTACAACAGGCCTGCAAGCCCTCAGTCCAGCCTCTCTCAGCCTATTGCGGACAGTCTGAGCACTGATGGAGGGATTGTGTGTTCCTGGTGTGACTCGGGCAGTTGTTGTGGCCATCCTGTACCTGTCACGCAGGTGTGATATTCGGATGTACCGATCCTGTGCAGGTGTTGTTACACGTGGTCTTCCACTGCGAGGATGATCAGCTGTCCTTCCTGTCTCCCTGTAGCGCTGTCTTAGGCGTCTCACAGTGCGGACATGGCAATTTATTGCCCTAGCCACATCAGCAGTCCTCATGCCTCCCTGCAGCATGCCTAATGCACATTCACGCAGATGAGCAGGGACCCTGGGCATCTTTCTTTGGGTGTTTTTCACAGTCGGTAGACAAGTCTCTTTAGTGTCCTGCGTTTTTAGAACTGTGACCTTAAATGCTTACTTTCTGTAAGCTGTTAAGGTCTTAACGACCATTCCACAGGTGCATGTTAATTAATTGATTATGGTTAATTGAACATGCATGGAAAACATTGTTTAAACAATTTACAATGAAGATCTGTAAAGTTATTTGGATTTTTAAAACATTATTGTTGAAATACACAGTCCTGAAAAAGGGACGTTTCTTTTTTTGCTGAGTATAGTTAACTGTGGAAAAAATTAAGAGACCACTACAAAATTATCAGTTTGTCTGGTTGTACTATTTATAGGTGTATGTTTCTCTGAGCATGAACATCTTTGCTTTATTCCATAAATTTCCCCAATTCCAAATCAAATAATGTAGTTAGAGCATTTTTTTTACAGAAAATAACAACAGGTCAAAACAACAAAAAAGATGCAGTGTTTTCGGACCCTGAATAATGCCTAGAAATCAAGATCATTTTCAGTTTTAAACAACACAATGCTAATGTTTGAACTTCGAAAGAATTCAGAAATCAGCATTTGGTGGAAAAGAGCTGACATTTAATTACGTCTCTCGCGCGTCTTGGCACGCTCTCCACCAGTCTTTCACGTTGCTCCTGGGTGACTTTATGCCACTCTTGGCTTTGTTCGATGGCTTGTGACCGTCCATCTTCCTCTTAATCACATTCCTGAGGTTTTCAATGGGGTTCAGGTCTGGAGATTGAAGTGGCCACGACAGGGTCTTGATCTGGTGGTCCTCCATCCACACCTTGATTGACCTGGTTGTGTGGCATGGAGCATTGTCCTGCTGGAAAGCCCAATCCTCAGAGTTAGGAAAGATTGTCAAAGCAGAAGGAACCTTGTCCATGACTTCATGACAGCACCTACAGATAAAGGTGGTCTACTTGAACATGAACAAAAATGCAGATTTTTCACTTGGAAAAAGTAAGCCCATCCCACCATTTATCAGCACTTCAGATCCATTAGATTAGAATCAGGTGTTCCAGATGAAGTGCCAATGATCAGAAACACTTTAGGGGGCCAGCAGACCTGCAGATAACTAAGGTCTGGTCTTCACTTTGCTATCTACGTAGGTGGTGTCACCATGTCAAGACCAGAAGTGCTCAGAAAGAAGGCTGTGGATGCCTAGGAGGCTGGCATTTTTGCACACATGGAAATCAAAGCACTTTGCACATTTGCACCTTTCTCTTATTGGTGTTAAGTGCCCGTCTCATCTTTGGATCCTGAGTTCTGATGGTCCCAGGGGTTCAAGGGAGTATGGCAGCTGCAGCCAACCCGGCCCGTCACAGCCCACCTTTTGCCGTATTTGAAAAGCTGAGGTGAAAAGCGTCGGCTTGACATCCACGGAATCCCTTTGTTACTAAACACAAGAATCGTAACCCAAGCAACGGCTGTCAGCAGCGCACCTCTTAGATTAAGACGTAGCTGTAAATTTCCTAATTTCTCAAGAGACGGTAATTTTGAGTTGGGGGGCAACTTCACGCATCATCCCATTAAGGGGTGAATCATCTCAGATCACCATTTTGGCATCGGGCCACTTGAAAATCTCGACTAATATGTTTTAAGAACACGTCCGCACACCTGGCAGACACTGGAAAGGCCGCTTACAGATGGGTGCATGTAAATGAATCTGCAGAAAAGCTTGCAGTTGCAGAGCGGATGGGCAGAAATTCCTATTCTGGTTCAATTATCCGGTTTTATTTTGCCTACGGTCCACAAGCTGGATAATTTGAGCCCATCAGCAGTTCTATTCTTAGCCATTTTTCACCTTGCTCTTTTTTTTTTATTTCTTCCAGATCTCACAGAGAAAGCATTTAGCACACGGATTTTAGATTTCAGATCGCTGCCAGCTTCGGGAGGAAGGCAGCTCGCAAGAGGAACTGCCAAGAGAAACACATGGCCCCAAGCTCTGCGAGGAAACGGCTGGCTAAGCAGAACGGCGAGTTTGTTGTGGTGAGGGAAAATTGAGGGTAACTGCAGCGGAGGCAACTCGGAGCGTGCTGTCGCGGTGTGGAATTCCTGCTGCAGCCATAAAGCCGAATACAATGAGCCCTTTTATGAGGCACCCCGACGTGAATTCAAGGCATCCACATTTCCGCTGTGTTTTCTGCGGTCGTCACAAAGGGAGTGCAGCGCTTTTTAAGGAGCTTGGTTTGGGATGAAATAGCAGGGCTGAATTAGGGAAAGCCAAAAATGGGGACCATCTGGGCAAACAAGCCAGGAGTTCAAAGTTAATTCGAGCCCTTTAACTGACTTCAGTGCGGCTTCATCACCCTGCCTGCTCTCAAGATGTGGCTGAGGCTCCGCCCCCCCCCCCACTCCCAGACACTCCTTTGGCTGGCAAATTTACCCCTCGGCCACTCCCATCTGTGTCTGTTGCCGTGCAACGTTATTCAGGAGGCAGTCATGTGATGGGAGGGGCCAGAGGAGGGAAACAGGAAGCCTAATGGAGGTTCTTCACCCCGGTGTTGGCCTTCCTGCCCTTGTAGACGCCTCTGGATTATGACGATTTTTTTTTGTTGTCTTTTAGTTTGTGCTTTTTCGATTTTTGTCCATGTTCTGCTTTTTTTCCTGCTGGCTATGGACATTTAGAATCCTGGATTGGCAAATATTGCTGTGTAGCTTAACCTCATCATAAAAAAAAAAACATAAGAAAATAGACAAATGAGAGGAGACTATTCAGTCCATCAGGCTCGTGTTTGTTTAGCGAGTAGCTCAGTTGTCCCTATAAATCTCATCCAGATCCCTTATAAAGTTTGTGAAGGTTTCTGCTTTAACTTGACTGCTCTCAAAATGTGGCTGAGGCTCCGCCCCCAGACACTCCTTTGGCTGGCAACTTTACCACTCAGCCACTCC
>JANRMT010062841.1:6126884-6153895 GCA_026402145.1 Polypterus bichir lapradei | reverse complement strand
GGAACACGGGAAGCCTGATGGAGGTTCTTCACTCCGGTGTTGGCCTTGCTGCTCTTGTAGACGGCTCTGAATTATGGAGATTTTTTTTTGTAGTCTCTTAGTTTGTTCTTTTCGGGTTTCTTATTCAAAAAGCGGACGCCACTTGTTTTTAAGGTTAGGCACCCTTACGCTATTTTACGATTAGGCACCTACTCTGAATTTTTAAGATTAAGGACCCTGGTGTACCTGGCCTTACCCCCACGAACCTTAAGTTCAGGGTTTGTAGTAGTCCTAGTAGTAGGCCAGTCTAAAACAAACAACAAGAAGGAGACGGGGTCCGCTTTTTGAACAAGACCCCTTTTTGGATTTTTGCCCGTGTTCTGCTTTTTTTTCCTGCTGGCTATGGACATTTAGAATCCTGGATTGGCAAATAGTGCTGTGTAGCTTAACCTCATCATTAAAAAAAAACATAAGAACATAAGAAATTAGACAAATGAGAGGAGACTATTCAGTCCATCAGGCTCATGTTTGTTTAGCTGGTAGCTCAGCTGTCCCCATAAATCTCATCCAGATCCCTTATAAAGCTTGTGATGGTTTCTGCTTTAACTTGCCTGCTCTCAAGATGTGTCTGAGGCTCCGCCCCCAGACACTCCTTTGGCTGGCAAATTTGCCCCTCAGCCACTCCCATCAGTGTCTGTTGCCGTGCAACGTTATTCAAGAGGTAGTCATGTGATGGGAGGGGCCAGAGGAATAAAACAGGAAGCCTGATGGAGGTTCTTCACTCCGGTGTTGGCCTTCCTTCCTAGTGTGGTGGACAGTAAGACGTTAGGGACTTTCAAAACTCAACTTGATGTTTTTTTGGAAGAAATAAGTGGATAGGACTGGGCTGAATGGCCTGTTCTCGTCTAGAGTGTTCTAAAGTGTTAACAGCCTGGCTCTTTGGTTTTTATCAGGACCCTCACAAGCCCAGACACTCAGACTCCTCACTCAGTCTCTCGAGCGCCCCGATCAGAGCCTCCATTAACTCCATGAACATAACAGCATCGTTAGCAAAGACAAGATCCGTGAATCTTCCTTCAGTAACAGATGCCCCCCAGCCGCTGGACCCCACAACCCTGCCCACCACCCAATCCATACAAGCATTGAACAGAGTAGGAGCAGAACACACCCCTGACGGATCCCCCAGAATCAACTGGGAAACACGCAGAGGGTCTGCCTCCACTCCGCACAGCACTTACAGTACCAGTGGACAGGCCGGCCATGATAGCCAGCAACCTTGAGGGGATCCCGAGAAGTCTCAGGATATTCAGCACAATGAAATTCTTACCTGTCTGCGCATAACAACAAAGGCGTCACTCACACAGACAGGAACGGCAGGCAAACACACACATGGTGGTCCTTCAAAAGGTCTTCAGACCCCAGCACTTTATCACAGGTTGTTATGTTGCAGTTGTTTCCAGTCATTTTTTTTTCCTTCACATCAAACATCACTCAAAATCCAGGAATAACAAAGCGAAAACAGGATTCTGGGAATTTTAGGCAATTAAAAAAAAAAAAATAAGTTGATGCTCATGATGATGTTTTGTAGTTTTCTGATACTAATGCCAAGGCTTTTGGGAGTTTTTCTTGGTCTTCTTAGACAGTCAAGACTGGGGGGCTGTCAAGACGGAGGGCCTGTTAAAGCCCATTGTGGCACTCCTTGTCTGATTTTGGGCTATACAAAGATAAATTGTATTGTATTGTAATAAATCAGACTCTGCAGCTGCATGAATAAAAAATTTGCCATGATAATTTTATTTTGGCAAACATTTCAGGTAAGTTAGCACTTTCAGTGAGGGGAAATTGGGGCAAACGTTGCAAGAGACTTTAGTAATGTGTGTAATGTAATACTTGTGCGCAAAATTTCATGTATGTTGTGAAACGTGGCCCGGACACAGACAGGCAGACATCATAATAATCACCCCACACGTTTATTTACACGACTATTATTTACAAAAATTCACACAACCCCCAAACTCCCCAAAAGTCCAGGCCCTCACACAATGCCTCACTCTCTTCAGGCCGCCTGTTCTCCTCTCCTCCCAGCTCTGTCCTTCTTCTCACCCGACTCCAGCCATCGAACGGAGGGAGGCGACCCCTTTTATCCCCACCCAGATGTGCTCCAGGTGCCTCCCGATTAGCTTCAGCCGGCACTCCCCAGTGTGGCGGAAGTACCGGCTGTGCACCCGGAAGCACTCTGGGTGTCCCTGGTCTTCTTCCCCCCAGCACTTCCGGGTGTAGCGGAAGTGCTGAGGGCCAGGGCTCCATAGGCATTGGGGCGCCCCCTGGTGGTGACCACGGGCCCCTATAGGGTTGAGCTTCCAAGCTCAGTTCCCGTGGTCCCCAAAGCCACCAGGGCGGTCGCCCCCACGTGGTCTGGGGGAGGCGTAAACTCTCCTCTGGTCCTCCTGGGCATCCCGGCTGGGTACCACTCCAACGTAAAGCAAAAACGTTCTCAAATATGCATGTCTTAAAATTTGAATGTCAAATGGAAAATTGTGATTATCTCGTAAACCGGTCGTTTTTTGAAAAAATGCAAAGGGACAAAACATGCTTAGAATGTGGTGCTTTACCATAACATGATGTGAAATTATCAAATATTTTTGGGGAAACGTTTTGAGGTAAAGTACCACTTCCAGTTAGCAGAAATGGCTCCAAAGTTGATTGAAATGTACATTTTGTACCTAATACTTGCATGCAGAATTTGGTTGACCGAAGTGAAAACGTACTCAAGTTATCGTGTTTACACACAAACACAGATGGACATAATTCCAAACATGGTATTTTCGGACTCAGGGAGGTCTAAAACGTCGAGATTCATCAAAATCTCGACATTGAATTTTTGGACGATTATGGGATTGGCTCCAGCAGACCTCCGTGACCCTGTAGTTAGGATATAGCGGGTAGGATAATGGATGGATGGATGGATATAATACTTTCCCTATACTTCATATACGAGAAAATCAGGGAGGTCTAAAACGTTGAGATTCATCAAAATCTCGACATTGAATTTTTGGACGATTATGGGATTGGCTCCAGCAGACCCCCGTGACCCAGTAGTTAGGATATAGCGGGCTGTATAATGGATGGATGGATAGATAATGGATGGATGGTTGGATGGCTGGATATAATACTTTTCCTATACTTCGTATACGAGAAAATCAGGGAGGTCTAAAACGTTGAGATTCATCAAAATCTTGACATTGAATCTTCAGACAATTCCAATACTTTCCCTATACTTAGTAAAAAAAGGCCACACTGCACACACAGGTGACCTCCTGCAGCACTTTTGTTCACCTTGTAGTGGTCCGGTGCCGCTAAGATTCATACCATCCATGAGCCGGTGATTTATTTATTTTTTTGGTGGGGATTCCAGGAACACACCCAGCCTTGGCCCGACCCGCACACACTCACAGGCAGAGACACGAAGCCAACGAATGAATAACTAATATTTTAAATTGAAAATCCAATAAAAAAAAACAATCCGACAAACCTCCCCTTTTCCAACAATGAACCATGACAATAAACACTCACGACAAAACGGATGAAATAATTGGGTGTGAAGATGACAATCCTGGGAACGGCTTCCATAATAAAGGAATGAAGCAGTTCTACTGGTAGTCCTGAGCGACGAGGGGTGAGATTTGCAGGAGCGCCCATTTTGAAGATGCACGACGTATAATCCACCACTGTGCACACGACAGGCAGGCACGAGACAGTCCATTCATCCCAACCGGAAACGATCCACAGGGTACAACTGACTTTTCAGTAGACACGTTGGACACGTTGGACAGGATACACAAAAACACAGCTCTCTCGTTGCTCTGTCAAGCCCCCTTTTCAACTTTCCTGCTGGCATTTCTCATCTCCAGCAGCCCCTGGTCCCACTTCAGTCATCCAATGAGGAAAGTCCCCTTTGGGGCTGCTGGGAAATGGAGTTCTTCCCACAATGGCACTGCTACAACCAGCATACAAACCAATCCATACACGTCGGGATCTTGTGCCTTTTGTGCTCCATTGATCTCCCACTCAAGGTTCTTCCTCCTTCCTTTAGAAACATGTGCCTCCTTTTATGAAGAAAGAGAATCCCCTTACGCCACAGAACAGTGCGTTAACGCAAGGACCCCTAGGCACAGCTTGGCTCCTTTCTCCCCTTTAAATGATACCCTATAATTATTTAATTCCCAGGAAATGCATTTTCAAGGAGAACAAGGTGTTTGAAATAAATAAATAAAGTGTTATAGGACATCAAACTAAAAGAAGTGGAGGTTCAGGGTGTGGTGTGTAGGTGGGTGCAGAACTGGCTAAAATACAGGAAGCTGAGGGTGACGGTGGGAGGAACCCGATCAGAATTGGGTGAAGTTGAGAGTGATGTCCAGCAGGGGACAGCGCTATGGCCGCTGCTATTTTTATTACACATCAAAGATCAGGGTAGGAATTTTAACGTGGGGTCTCATTTATAAAACTTTGTACGGATTCGAACTTGAATGTATGCGTACATAAAGAAACAGGAAAATGCACATTCTAAAAACAAACCAGATTTATAAAAGCTTCCGTACACATATTTGTACGCGATTTACCCTTTATAGATCACAAGTATCTTGTAAATGTGTGTATCTGAACGCGCCTCGAACCCTGCCTGGTTACCACCCTGAAACACCCATATATGGATTATGCTAATCAGCCTCATACATATGTAATGAGCAGAGTTACCTGTAAGCTGAGACAATCGCAGCAAGGAAAGAGGGGCAAAAAACAAAATCTTTGAAGAGGGAGAGGCAGAAATTTTTGTCTCTGAAGCAGAGGCACGCAAAGGACCTTAATGTGGTGGCCTAAACTAACAAGCGTAATTATGTTGAATGGCATCTTGGTACTGCTGCCATAAATGTGGTTAGCTGTACCCTCCGCACCATACCTGAAATAAAATTAAGAAAAAAATTAAGATAATGATAATATTAATAATAATAATAATAATGCCATGTACTGGTCCCAAAGTAGTATCTTGGAACATTTAGAATAAAGTCAGCTTGTACCTGCACTGGGCATTATAACCAACAGCTGGGTGACAAGTAAGAGGAGCTTACAACAGATGCGGGCGTTGACTCTGGAGACTGTGTTGTCGTTTGGGACAAGACAGCACCATCACCTCCAATAGGCCAGACATCATGTCGCATGACAAGAAGAGCAAGTCGTGCCTCTTCATCCCAGATAACAACATCCTGAGATAGGAAAGAAGAGAAGATCGTCAAGTATAAAGAACTAGAGATCAAAGTCAGGCACATGTGGAACACGAGGACAAGAGTGGCTCCAGTAGTCGTAGGCATACTGGAGACCATCAAGACTGGGTTTATAGAGCAGCTGGACAAACTCTGGTGTGGAGTCAGCATGAGAGAAATCCAAAAGATCAAACTCCTTGACATGGCTTGCATTCTTAGGCGAGTCCTCAGGTGAATGACAAGCTGAGTTCAATGCCATGAGGGGTCTGGCTGACCTCCGGTGAAAGCACCGGTGTATCTTAGGAGGGTAGTGATAATAATCTCTCTATTATAAAAGACAATCTTGAGACGAGACTATTGCCAAGAGATTCTTTCAAGTCCCGCCCTCCTCTCAATCATTTCCGGTTAACGGTCCACGCCTGCGGTCCTCTCACCTCTCATTGGTGTGAATGCTTTTGTCAGACACACACAGTTCCTGCTGTCTCAGCTCTTATACATTTTTACATTTTCCTCACTTTACGTTCCCAATAAAAGAAGACGTATCATGTCCAAATCTTATTGAAGAATTTCATCCCGAAAGGGTTATCAGCAGAAGAAATGACTACACGGGCAATTGTAGCACCGAGAAACGATGAAGTCAAATGAATTAACGTGAAAATTGTTGATGGGTTACACAGCAAATTGGTTAAAAGCGTATCAATAGACTCTGCTGAGACAGTTGGTGGTGATGGTGTGGAAGATGAAAACATCAACTTACAATATCACGAAGAATATCTACAACCGTTAACACCGTCAGGTCACCATTTGATCCTTGGCTCTGCCGTCACTCTCTTCCTCTTCTTGATCTCCAACGTCATCCTACAGACCACCATCCTATGCTGCCTAACTACACTTTCCCCTGCCACCATTTTGCAGTCTTCAATCTCCTTCAGATCAACTCTTCTGCATAGGATGTCATCTACCTGTGTGCATCTTCCTCCACTCTTTTTCGTAAAATGTACCCTTAATTAATAGGCAGATAATGTTATTTTTCATTATTATTAATTAGTTTTACAAATGACTGACTGACTGACTTTGTTTTTGATGTATTTGAACAGTCCTGAATGAGGCACATGACCTGCATTGTGAGGGAGCGTCAGTTACTGCACTACGGCCATGTGGCGCGATTACCCGATGGTGATCCTGAGTGGCTGAACCAGGGTAATGTGACGCCCATGTAACACCATGTGGGGTCATGAGGTCACTGGTAAGGGGTGTGTGGAGCTCCTGATATCTCTGTGCAGACTCTGGACGACGGTCCAAGTATTTAGAGTCCTGGGGTCTCATGTATAAACGGTGCGTACGCACAGAAATGTTGCGTAAGAACTTTTCCACGTTCAAATCGCGATGTATAAAACCTACACTTGGTGTAAAGCTACGCACTTTTCCATGGTAGCTCATACACTGTCGTACGCAAGTTCTCCGCTCGGTTTTGCAGACTGGCGGCACCCAGCGTCAAAGCAGTGCTACTGTTCCTGTGTGGTTACTCCTTATTTTCCTGACGTGGCTTTATAAATACACTGAAACTAACCGCATATTGTTTATTAGTGTAATGCATCTGATTGTAATTAACTTGTAACAATATAATGGTCCAGGGAATAGCCATAGTTTTCCAAATACCATAACTGCTTTAGCGTTGTTACTCTCACTGCACCTTCTTTTTCTTCTTCTTCTTTCAGCTGCTCCCGTTAGGAGTTGCCACAGCAGATCATCTTTTTCCATATTACTCTCACTGCACCACTCGGAGTATTTATATCACTGTATCTGAGTGTGAATCACAGCAGCAGCTGATCGGAAAGAGAATTATCAGTATACAGCTTCAAGCACATGCTGTCTCAGCCACGGCAAAACGTTTCAAAGCCTTTCCTGTACGGACCTCGTGGTTCAGAAACAGTTTCATCCCAAGAAATTTAAACGCACTCAATCAAGTGCTCCTTGTAGAACTGTTTGTACTTATAAGCAGAATTACCTCACTGTAAACTTACACTACAGTTATAATATCGCACAACCTGAGCCACTTTATAAAGCGCGTATTTACATAGGATGACGATATCATTTCTAAGATGAAATGCAGCAAAATATGTTTATTATATTATACAGATAAAACTTTAACTTAATTTAAATAATCTGTATTCTTTACTGGGACTGGCGTGAAGGATAGGATAATTCAACATGTACTATGAAGATATTTCAATGTTCCTTAAACGTTTTGAAGAATCGGCGCTCTAAGCTTACAGATGGCTTAACGTCTATTACAGAGCTGATTGTGTGATGATCGGTTACTTGGAGAAAGAAAAGCAAGGACTGCAGGGGCGGCCACGCCAATATATATTGAATATATAACAGAAAGAGAAAATAACGCCACAGCTAAAAACGCAGCGACAAATTTCGACAAACGTTAAATGCTTGTGTCATGAGCACGAGGCGGCTATGCAGTGTCCGTAATGGACGTGGCCATCCACCGTGCATAAGATACCATATTGACATTGACGGGCGAAGGGGCCACCGATTCTTTCTCTGCCCAGGGCCGCCACAAGCCTAGAGCCGCCCATGAGCACTGCTGCAATAAATAATTTCATCGAAGGTCGAACACAATCACTGCGCCGTGAAACCCATGTTTAATAACTTGCTTTAACTCCTATCATCATGAAAATGATATCACATATACATCTCAGTATTTTAGTTATTCAGAAGCTGTAATGTCACAAATGTAATGGATTCTGTGTCCTGTCGGAGGAAGAGAGCCGGTTTAAGAAGCACATAGTGATTCACACACATAGAAGAACACATACAAAATAAAGCATTTAACGTGCTACTTTAGTTACGATGTGATTTGAGAAACTGGTTAATTAAACGATTTTAAGATGAAGTTTATGATGTTCTACTTTAATGACAAAATAAACTGCATGATTAAAGTGGAAATTTCGAGATTGAAGTTGACATTTCGCGCTTTTTTTTTCCCCACTGTGTGCCTTTTTTTTCTCTGTACCCTAATAAGCTTTCATATGACACTCAGACAGTGGGCTACAACTCGCCTTTTCACGGCGACTTTGATATGTGACTTCTTTTTTATTTCCGGCACTGTGCGATTTTGTGAATGTGAGCTTTCAAGTTTCTCCAACACACTATGTCACTCGATCAAGTTCCTTTTGTTGATTATACCACGGTTTAATTAAACAAATAGTATGATTTTCCTTTGCCTCCACTTGGTATTCTCTGAAATTCTTATATTTTCCCCCGTGCTTTTCCCATTGTCTTTTCACAGAAGGCTGAGCTTAAGGGCGATTTATATTGATTTGCATATTCAAAGAGGCGTAATTCTGGGAGGAGTTGGGGCGTTACATAAAGCGCGTGCACGAGCGTTACTTTTCATGCTGACCGGGATTTATGTAGCAGAAGAACGTGGAAGTTGAAGTACGCACAGATTCCTGCATCTGGATTTTTCTGTACGTAAGCACATTTCGGCTTTTGTGCTTACGCCATATTATAGTGCGAATTCTACGCACGGCATTATACATGAGGCCCCTGGTGCTCCCTATTTGTGAGACATGGACGCTCATAGGATCCTCGTTGTTGGGGACGTGAGTGGCTGGACCAGGCCAAGGGGTTGCCCACGTAACACCTGGCTGAGGCAGATAGAAGGTCATTTCCAGAGGGAGGGACTGGACCGCGTGTCTGCCTGAGGGGTTGCCAACTGGGATCTCGAGTTGTTTCGTCGTGTAGTGGGTGCGGCAGCACGCTGTACCAGTGATGCTCCCCAACTTGACTTGACTTGAACAGCTCTGTATCCTCATATATGATAGCTCCATATTTCGTGGGTGGTATCATCTATTCTTACATTCTGTCTTGAGAGTTGTTCTGGTGGTCTGCGCCTGCATGTGGTGTTGCAGCCCAGTGCAAGAACAAAGTCATAACTAGGAAAAGAAAATCTGAGCGCATCACACCAGTCTTAGCGTCACTACACTGGTTACCTGTGCCATATAGAACTGACTTTAAAATACGGCTAATGGTTTACAAAGCCTTAAATAATCTGCTCCATCTTATATCTCAGAATGCCTGTCACCTTACACTCCAGATCGTAACCTTAGATCTTCAAATGAGGGTTTGCTTAGAATTCCCAGAGCTAAACTTAAAAGAAGTGGTGAGGTGGCCTTCTGCTGTTATGCTCCTAAAATCTGGAATACGAGTTTACTGATGGAAATTCGCCAGGCTAATACGGTCGAGCACTTTAAAAAACTGCTAAAAACCCGTTAGTTTAACATGGCCTTCTCATAGCTTCATTTTAATGTAACCCTGATATTCTGTATATGCACTTAATTGTCTCTTCAGTCCATACTAACCCCTACTTTTCTCTGCTGTTCTTTTTCCGGTTTTCTGTGATGGCGATCTGCGCCCCCACCACCCAATCAAAGCACCATGCAGTCTCCACATTGATGGATTGAATGCCGGATGTCCACATGACCATCAGCATCTAATTTTTCCACATGAAGCCTGAAAACCATGAGGACTGATGGAGATCATTAATGTTAGTGAGGCTGGGTGGTCTTGTGGCCTTGGAACCCCTGCAGATTTTGTTTTGTTTTTTTTTTTTTTTTCTCCAGCCCTCTGAAGTTTTTATTGTCCAACCTGGCCATCAGACCTTACTTTATTCTTTGTTAATTTTATTTTTATGTTTTTTCTTTTCTCTTTCTTCATCTTGTAAAGCACTTTGAGCTCCATCATTTGTATGACAACATGCTCTAGAAATAAATGGTGTTGTTGTTGGATTGTATATCTGAGGTGGCCATAATAGATTGGCTATTAGATACAAATAAAGTGCAAGGAGTAAATAAAGGCTGACGTCAGCGTGCTACTTAGATATTATTGTGACTTGACCACTTAGGGAAGCCATACCACATGCACTTCAGAAGAGGTCATCCACCTGAAGCTAAGCAAGTACTCGCTTGGGAGACCATCTAGGAAAAGCTTGGGTTGCCATTGGTGAGGCCATCAGGAGGCACTTACCCTGTATTCTGTGTGTGGATCTCAATGCCCCAAGGTAGTGACAGGGACACCGTGATGTAAAAGGATGAGACTTAAACTCGAGGTCCTAACTCTCTATAGTCATAAAGAATCCCTGGGCATCCTTTGTCCTGGCTAAATTCCCTCCATGGCCTAGTCAGTTTGGCCCCCTAATCTTCCCCTGTCTCTATCTGATTGGCTAACTCTCTCTCACAGCCCCTCACCACCTAACAGCTAATGTGCGGTGAGTGTAGTGGTGCAAAAATGGCTGCCGTCACAGCATCCAGGTGGGTGCTACATTTTGGTGGTGGTTGAAGTGGCTCCCCACTTACTATATAAATATAAAGAATTATTATTATTATGGAAGTTAAGGAGATAAACTAATGGACAAAGGGAACATCTTGTAACGTAACATGTGTGAAGTTGGGAAACTTGGAGTTTGAAAGTCTTTGCTGAGGGGGATGGAAACTTATGGCCTCAACTGTATTGTAAAACAGCAATATGAAGAGCACCTCCTAAAGGGACGCAAAGCATTGTGGGAGTCTGAAACAAACTCTTGAGTCAAGTAGCCAAAGTGGAGATCCTGACGTCTCCTGTGAAGCAGCTGCTGGAGTTAGATAGCGCGGCGGCTTATCTTTTGGCCGAGGCATAACCTGAATGGCCTCCTCTTGCTTATCACATTCACTTTAAGCACATGACGTGACTGTAACCCAAAGAGATGCCTGCTAGGTTAATTGGTAGTCGATCTTCTATCATCAGCTTTCTTTTGTCCCTGGAAGCACATCAGAGATGTCATCCTAGAAGAGCTATTTATCTTCTCAGATTTTCAGGCAGTCCACAGTGGGTTGCAACCCTGTGGTAAATCTGAAGTTTGCCGGAGTAGTGGTACACTTATTGGATGCTACCATCACTGCAGGGGAGTCACTCAAGACCCTCTAGATAATAATATAAGCCCTACTGTGGGGTTCGAGGTGTCCCAAGCTGCAAGGGGGCATTGTGTTAAAGTCCCCTAAGGGTACTGGAAAGGACAACAACAACAATAACAAGCACATTTATTTCTAGGGCACAATTTCATACAACTTAACGGATTTAGATCAGTCTTTTTTTTTCTAGAATTTTCTTGAACATTCTGGTTAATTTTGCAACCTCGGCCGACCCCTTACCCAGCCGGCATGCTACACCTCCAAGACCTGTGGCCTGGATAAATTACTGAGGTGAATCTTTTAAAATCAAGCCGTACCTCTAACAAATACAATTTTTCTCACAATCGACGGATTAAACATAGGCACACAAAAGCAGATATGTAAAATTAAGTGATTAATTATATTAAATGAAATAATAACAAAAAATACAAATTTCACACGTAGAAAATATATATGTTGTGAGGGATTGCCGGCCGTGTATCCCGGCCAACACCCCCAAACCGCCAGATGGAGCCATCCCTACAAAATGGAAGGGCCCCGAATTCCAGCAGGGCATCATGGAAACTGGAGTCTTTCATCACAGCCTTGCTGGATACCATGGGGGCCAACGGAGGACGCTGCAGGGAGACCCAGGGACTTATACTTTCCTTATAGCCCGGAAGTAATTCACAATTATGGTGTGGTAGATAGGGGACACTCTCGCTCCCTTGAACCCCTGTCCACGACTCCAGACACCAGGTAAAAGTCCAATACTTGACTTTATTTAATCGCCACAGTGCACAAAGCACCCTCTCCTCCACAATACTCATATAAATCACAAATAATCACAATAATACAATCCTCCACTCCCAGACGCGTTGCCACCCTTCCACCCAGCTCAGCTCGCCGTCTGGGAGCTCCCATAGTCCTTTTATATCTCCTGACCCGGAAGTGTTCTCCATCCCCAGTCCATGTGACTCTCAATCACTTCCGGGTCAGGTACAAGTTCTTTTCTTCATTCCCGGAAGCACGTCATTCCTCTTGTCCATGTGTGCTTCCGGGGCGTAGGGAAAATCGCCATTATTCCTCCCTGCAGCATCCCCTAGTGGCCCCCACGGCATCCAGCAGGGCTGCGCATAAAAACTACATTGTCCATGATGCCCTGCTGGTCTTCTGGGGACCTCCATACTGCAAGGAGGGCTCCACCAGGCGGCTTTGGGGGTATTGGCCGGCCATCCTCCACAACGGAAACGGAAGAAATGATGTACTTCCGGGCTGAAGAAGAGAGGAGTTTTGATCTGACCCGGAAGTGCTAGGAATCACATGGACTGGGGAGATCAGAAGCACTTCCGGGTCAAAGACTTTAAAAGGACTCTGGGAAATGTCAGCAGGGAGCTGAGTTGGGAGGTAGGGTGGCTAAGCGTCTGGGAGTGGAGGATTGTGATTATAGAGAATTGTATCGTTAATTGAGTATTGTGGAGTGGAGGGTGCTTTGTGCACATTATCATTATAATAAATATTCATCTTTTGGACTTTTACCTGATGTCTGACGTGTGGTCTGAGGGTACAAGGGAGTGATAAAGCCCTAATCTGTCACAATGTATAAACCACCACCAAAGCAACAATGTGACAACACCATATATATACAATAACAAAACCCTCCCTTGTCCCAGTAACATATAACAAACGCAAAACACAAATAAAGATAAATGGATAAGGAAATGCTAATGATCGTGAATTTGAGTCCAAGTATAAAACTGTCCTGAATATGGATGACTGTTTAACAGATAGGTGATGTGTTTTAATTTCCTGGAAACAAAAATGGAGCGACCTCACCGTGAATCCTCGGCGTGTGGTGGACAATGTAGCTCAACCCTGGGGTCTCTGGCGATGATTGAAACGATGTAAGTCCGGCAGAACGAAAAACAAACGGGATCCCAAAGCGCGATGCAGAAAAATAGCAGGTACTGGTGGTTCACGGTAATGAATTGTGATCTCCGTCTTTCTCCTTCCTCCTCTCTGTTCCCTCCCGATTGGTTCTATAGTGATTAAGCTGGCTGTACTTGATTAATCGTGAACAGGTGCCTTCCATTTAGGGGCTGCAGTCTCCCTCCATCATCTGTCCCCTCTGTACTTACGGGGGCGATATTCACTGACACACATGATAGACAGCAAACGGGACGATGGAAACAAAACGCACTCAGTACAGACATTGAAAACGCTATTGCTATGTAGCCCTGCTACACTCTCATCAAGCTAAGTATCACAGTTCGCTTGCGGTACCGATTTATTTGCGTGAATCCGAGAGAGACGCAGTGGGCCGAGGGGCATATCTTGCATCCGCTTAGCTAGCGAACGAGAGAACTACTTAACGGATTTAGATCGGGCTTTTTTCTAGAATTTGCTTGAACATTCTGGTTAATTTTGTGACCTCTCTCATCACACTAAGTATCATAGTTCGCTTGCAGGAGCGATATATTCGTGCTAATCCGAGACAGAGGCTGCGGGCCGAGGGGAGGGTGGAAGAGTGACGTCAGGAGAGGGGAGTTGTCTCCTTATTCTCTAAAGCTGTTGGTCGTAAGAAATTTTAGGAGAAACTTCTGTGACAAAGTTGATTCTTAAGTGAAGCATCAATGAGAATCTCTCTGAGAATTCTCAAGAGCCATCAAAGATCCACCTTTGTGAAGTAAAAATTTCCCACGGAGTGTAAGGTAACATCGGATTTAGGAGCTAAAAATGAGAAAAGAGACATTTAAGATGTAATAAGATGTAATGACAAAGGGTCGGTGAACCACATTTTAATTTGCAGCAGTCAATTGGGCTCTCATGCATCTTTTGGTCCCGATTAGTGGAGTGTTGCAGTGGTGGTTGTTCTTCTAGAGCTTTCTCTGGGTTGCCCACAGGTCCTGTGGGAAGCTCAACCAAAGTGACCATCAGGTCCTCGGTCACCTCTCTTACTGTAGTCCTTCTCCCCTGATTGCCCAGTTGTGCGTGTTCAGACTACCCATGAGCCATTGTGAACATGTATCGCATTGTGTCAGCTTCTATTTGCGGAATTTTCGACACGATTCACCCTCGTTCTTCTTCCTCATGAGCAGGGCCGGATTAAGGTGGGTGCTATTGATGCTGCAGCATTAGGCCCATTCCTGAAATAGGTCCACAAATGAAAACAGACGAGAATTTTCCGGAAGCTGAACAGTTTTCCTTTGCTATATTAACCTCAAAATAATTCTTAGAATGAAATTTGGAGTCCGACTTTCGGACGCCTAGACACAGCGTTACTTATTATACAGTTACTATTGTTCTTTGCGCTGTCACGTAACTATAACGTTGGTGTGTTTATTGCTAACTGAAGATTTCAAGTTAATGCTATCAATTTTACATTAAACAGTTTACTTAGTAATTTAGCTGCGTTTTTTGCAATATCTTGGGGATTCTTGCCACTTTATTATTGTTCGGTAAGTGCCACGTAGTAAATTTTTCACCTTGAAAGTTAGTTGTACAGTAAAAATCGATGGCTATTTAAATGGTTATCTGTAAAGGTAAAACTAAAAGCCGGCATGAATGTTTAGAATTTTTTAAATCCTCGACAGGATTCTGGTCTATTATGAAATTTAAATCGTGGACAAATTTTTACCCTCAAGACCCTGAACTGAGTCACTTTGACCCAACGTCTCTGCAAATTCATTTTTTCTTACTCTGTTTTGTAAGAGAATTGTGAAATTTTGTCTATTTCATTGTTAGGTTTTCTGCATTAAGTGCTCTTTTCAGACAATTGCTATTGAGTGTTGATGTTACATAGTTTGATGCTAATCTCGAGTTGTTACGATACTACGTTGTTATTATTATTCATCTATACTAATAAAAGGCAAAGCCCTCACTGACTGACTGACTGACTGACTGACTGACTCATCACTAATTCTCCAACTTCCCGTGTAGGTAGAAGGCTGAAATTTGGCAGGCTCATTCCTTACAGCTTACTTACAAAAGTTGGGCAGGTTTCATTTTGAAATTCTATGCGTAATGGTCATAACTGGAACCTATTTTTCTCCATATACTGTAATGGACTTTAGCTCGATGGCCATGGGGGGGTGGAGCTGCGTGTGACATCATCACGCCTCCCACGTAATCACATGAACTGACTGTGACCGCAGTACGTAGAAAAGAAAAAAGACCTCCCAAAGAGCGCTGAAGAAAAACGCAGAATACTTTATTCACGAGATACAAGTTTAATAAGAAGACACGAGGTGTAGCCGAGACTTTGGATCACTTTGTAACGGAGTTAAAATTGCTGTAGCGAGAAACTTTTAAGTGCCGGGTCTTAGCTAACATTAAATAAAGCCGTGGCATCTCAACATCACACAAGAGAGCAGCTCACGTGAACTGACTGAACGCAGTACGGGTGATCACTTCCATGCATCAAACCTGTTCAAAAAACGCATTACACAATTGACAAGGTGGGAAAAGAATATGCTCCGAGCTGAGCTCCACAGCTAACGCGGTCTTGCGGAAGCAACTTCGTCACGCTGCCACCAAATACTCACAGAAAAATCCACAAGTTGATACACACGCTGTCTCTAGAGTTTCTCCACACTCAATGTATTCCTCGCATCACCGTTATACCCTCTGATCTCCCATTTCAATTCAGATGCCTCCAATTTCCAGTAAGGCTCTGCTTCGCGATGAGAAGTAATAAGTCTCAGGGACAGACCCTACAAAAGGTTGCCATTGATTTGAGGCAACATTGCTTTTCTCCTGGACAAAACTATACGTTGCATTCTCAAGAGTAAGCTCAGTGCACAGCTTGGTCATGTTACAACCGGAGTGCTGAGCTGACAACGTGGTATACAAAGAGATCCTTAACAGATAGTTATTGGGATATTTTCCCTCAGTTTAAAAAGGTTTTCTTTTCTTCTTAATAAAAATTTAAAAGCAGTACTTCGTCGCTGCGAAGCGCGGGTATTTTGCTATATACAGTATATATATACGTAGATATATATATATATATATATGTATGTATGTATGTGTATATATATATATATTTATATGTAGATATGTATATATATATGAGTATATATATATGTGGATATGTATTGTCAAGGATGCCAAGAGCGACAACCCGGCCGGAACGCCTTCAGGGACCGGAAGTGGGCCTGCACCCAACTGGGATCATGTGGGGGCCTCCATCCTGGTTGCTTTGGGGGCCATGGGTAGAGGGCTTGGAAGCCCAACCCTGTAGGGACCCGTGGTCACCGCCAGGGGGCGCCCCAATGCCTTGGGAACCCTGGACCTCAGCACTTCCGCCACACCAGGAAGTGCTGGGGGGAAGAAGAAGAGGGACACCCGGAGAGCTTCCGCCACACTGGGGAGTGTCCAGGGAGGAATGCTGGGACACACCTGGAGCTCGTCCGGGATGATATAAAAGGGGCCGTCTCCCTTCATTCAGGGCTGGAGTCGGGTGGAAGCAGGACGAGGCAGAAGAGAGTGTGGAGGCGGCCCGAAGGAGAAGGCATTGTGTGTTGGCCAGGACTGTGTTGGGGTTCGTGTGTGCACTTTGACTTTGTAAATAGTTGTATAATAAACGTGTGGCGGTGATGAACAACATGTCCGCCTGTCTGTGTCCGGGCCGCGTCCACAGTATATATATATATATGTGTGTATATATGTAGATATGTATATATATGTAGATCTGTATATATATGTATATACAGTATGTGTATGTGTGTATATATATGTATATTTATCTGTATGTATGTATGTATGTATATGTATGTGTATATATATGTTGATATGTCTTTATATATGTAGATGTGTATATGTATATATATAGATATGTGTATATGTAGATATGTTTATATGTATATACGTATATATGTTTATATGTGTGTGTGTGTGTGTGTGTGTGTGTGTGTTTATATATATATGACAGCAACACTCATAACAGTGACAAAACAATTACATTGACAATCATGTTACATTATTTTCAAAATGTTTCCTTTTCTTTTTCATAACTTCTTTAACACACTACTTCTCCGCTGCGAAGCGCGGGTATTTTGCTAGTGTTCAATAAAGGCTGGTTGGTTGCGTTGCAAGCAATTAAGTCTCCTTGGTTGGTCTGAGTGCGCATGTACGGTGAGTGTCGAATGCACATGCGCCAATGCCGAGCATCAGGCCCAATTTCGTCTTAATCCGGCCCTGCTCATGAAGTTAATTGTGTTTCTTATAAAGACCCCTAAATGATGGTGATCTTCTTCATCATTTTGTCCTTTGTTTTTTGTAATCCTTTTTGACGTATCTCATGTCATTGTCAAGCACTTTGAGTTACTTTAGTGTAAGTAAATATCGTATGAAAATAAATAGCCTTGACACACAAAAAAAAAGATTTGCGGCAGCCGCCCGTGTACTTGAATCCTGGCATGTCAAAGGCAGAATAGATTGCACAGAGATGAGTCCAAAACAGAACTGAATATAAAGTGGAGGTTGTCTTGCTTTTAAGGCAGGTTGGCAGGAAGTGATGTCATCGGGGGCCAGGAACCGGAAGTGACATCATCAGAATCAAACAGAATTGCCCTTGTCTGGTATGTAGAGATAAAAGTGGAAGGTTTACTGCACGATGCCACCCCCTGGCCTTGCGTGAAGTTGCCTCCTTTTGGTCCTTCTAGCTGCCTCCTCTGCGCACATGTGTGAAAGTTGTTTTTACAACTGCCAAGTGGGCACCGATGTGGCATTTGTGCATGAATTTAGACCAGAGTGAGATGAAAGTGGCAGGACCTACTAGGTTTTTGTTTTCTGCCAGATTGTCAAGCTCTTCATTTTCTAGGTGCCCACCTGAGTGTCTGGGTAGTGTAGCGTGCACGCCTGTGCCATTTCCTTTTCACCTTGCCAAGGTTGGAACAGCATTGAAACACAACAACAGCAGTGCCTTTAAAGTTGCTCTTCTGGGCATCATGAAGCTGGCACTGGCACAGGCTGAGTTTGTCTTTCTTTTTTTTTTGCAGTTCCATCACATCAAGCCACTGCCATACATTCTCACCATCTGCTCCTCTCTGCCTCTGTCATCTCCTCTTGTTACACCTGCAGCTCTCCCCAGCGTTAGTGACACACGACTGACTGCCTGGCATGAAACTGGCAGCACATGCAAAAGAAACACAGAAGCGCCTATTCACTAGGGGGGTGACGTGTACCATACTTACCATACGGTACACCTGGCTCAGGTGCATTAACCCTGAATTTGACCAGTGTCACTTGGGAGGGCAAAGGGGGTGTAAAGCAGATGGCACCACACTTTAACATTCGGGGCACATGGGAACACAAGGTCTAAATAAAAATCTCTTATTTTAAGGATGATCGACAGACATCAGCAAGGCAGGGTAGGCATGGGGGTGCAGAGTGGATACCAACCCTTATTGGAGCATCTTGTAGTCTATGGACCAATACCAAGTGAGGAGGCAGATACGACTTCCCAGGGCAAAAAGAGTGAACAGTGTTAATAAAATAATGAAGAAGTAAAATGTGCAAGCAAAACTGGCATCAGCCACTATTCCACCCTGCCTAAAATCATCAATCATCATTCCTGTCCCTAAAAAAATAACCACAAGAGCTTAAATGATTATAGGCACTCACGCCAGTAGTAATGAAGTGCGGCGAGACGTTGGCCTTACAGCACATTAAATCCTGCCACCCACCCACTTTCGACCAGCGTCAGTCTGCTTACGGATCAAAGAGGACCACCGAAGATGCCATTGCTATCTCTGTACATCCTGACACAAGACTCACACCAATGCCATAACGCTCTGCATGCTGCCCCTTCACTATTCCCCCTTCCTGGGGCGACTCTCTCAAAGCCTGCTGCGCTGCAGAAGTTCCTGCACCCTCCTGTAGCTCTGCAGACATGATGCTGTCCATCCAGACACCTTCTGAAAGCTATCATTCATTTTCACTTCCTCCTAGCACTTATTCTTACTTAATTATATGTTAGGAAACTCAGCTGACACCAGTCAATTACCGCACCTCTTCAGTAGTTGTTAACTTATATACAGTGGGTATAGAAAAGAATCCCCCCTTTGAAATATTCCCTTTTTTTTTTGCTTTACCGCCTCAAATGAAAACACACAAACCAATATTTCTTCCCAGCTTTACTTACTCAATGCACCCTCTAACATCCAAGTGAAAGACAATACAGGTACAGTTCAGAAGAATTATAACAAATCAAAATCAAGACCTACTGAGATTAATAAAGGACCACCCTCCCCCCATGTCATTGTCACTTTGTTGAGCCGCCACCTTTTGCTTTAATGACAGCCTTGAGTCTGTTGGGATTCTTCTCTATCAGCTTTGCACATTTAGATTGAGCCCACTCAATATTTGCCCCCCACTCTTCTTTACAGTTTAACTGTTCAAGTTCGGTCACATTGGGTGGTGTGCGTTGGTGGTCTGCTATCTTCAGATCTTTCCACAGATTTTCAGTGTGTTTTACAGTGTGAAAAACTATCACACAAAATGTTTCTGATCATCAAAATAACTAAAATCTCCCTAAATAATAAAAACCATCATTTAAAAACTGCATTTTGTGTTTACTTGTGTAATATTTGACTAATGGTTACATGTGTTTGATGATCAGAAATATTTTGTGTGACAAACATGCAAAAGAATAAGAAATCAGGAAGGGGGCAAATAGTTTTTCACACCACTGTAAGTACAATTACCTCACTGTAAACTTGCACTACAGTTATAATATCGCACAACCTGAGCCACTTTATAAAGCGCGTATTTACATATGATGACGATATCATTTTTAAAATGAAATGCAGCAAAGTATGTTTATTATATTATACAGATAAAACTTTAACTTCCTTTAAATAATCTAAATTCTTAACTGGGACTGTTGTGAAGGATAGAATAATTAAACATGTACTATGAAGATATTTCAATGTTCCTTAAACGTTTTGAAGAATCGGCGCTCTAAGCTTACAGATGGCTTAACGTCTATTATAGAGCTGATTGTGTGGTGATCGGTTACATGGAGAAAGAAAAGCAAGGACTGCAGGGGCGGCCACGCCAATATATATTGAATATAAAACAGAAAGAGAAAATAACAACACAGCTAAAAACGCAGCGACAAATTTCGGAAAAAGTTAAATGCTTGTGTCATGAGCACGAGGCGGCTATGCAGTGTCCATAATGGACGTGGCCATCCACCGTGCATAAGATACCTTACTGACATTGGGGGGGTGAAGGGGCCACCGATTCTTTCTCTGCCCAGGGCCGCCACAAGCCTAGAGCCGCCCATGAGTACTGCTGCAATAAATTATTTCATCGAAGGTCGCACACAATCACTGTGACACCGTGTTCCCATGTTTAATAACGTGCTTTAACTCCTATCATCATGAAAATGATATCACGTATACATCTCAGTATTTTAGTTATTCAGAGAGCTGTAATGTCACAAATGTAATGGATTCTGTGTCCTGTCGGAGGAAGAGAGCCGGTTTAAGAAGCACATAGTGATTCACACTTTAACGTGCTACTTTAATTACGATGTGATTTGAGAAACTGGTTAATTAAACGATTTTAAGATGAATTTTATTATGTTCTACTTTAATGACAAAATAAACTACATGATTAAAGTGGAAATGTCGAGATTGAAGTTGACATTTCGTGCTTTTTTTTCCCCACTGTGTGCCTTTTTTTTCTCTGTACCCTAATAAGCTTTCATATGACACTCAGACAGTGGGTTACAACTCGCCTTTTCACGGCAACTTTGATATTTGACTTCCTTTTTATTTCTGGCACTGTGCGATTTTGTGAACGTGAGCTTTCAAGTTTCTCCAACACGCTATGTCACTCGATCAACTTCCTTTTGTTGATTATACCTCGGTTTAATTAAACAAATAGTATGTTTTTCCTTTGCCTCCACTTGGTATTCGCTAAAATTCTTATATTTTCCCCCGTGCTTTTCCCATTGTCTTTTCACAGAAGGCTGAGCTTAAGGGCGATTTATATTGATTTGCATATTCAAAGAGGCGTAATTCTGGGAGGAGTTGGGGCGTTACATAAAGCGCGTGCATGAGCGTTACTTTTCATGCTGACCGGGATTTATGTAGCAGAAAAACGTGGAAGTTGAAGTACGCACAGATTCCTGCATCTGGATTTTTCTGTGCGTAAGCACATTTCGGCTTTTGTGCTTACGCCATGTTATAGTGTGAATCCTACGCACGGCGTTATGCATGAGGCCCCAGGATATTCACTTTTTTTCTCCTTCAGCCACCGTGTGGTCAATTTTGCTGTGTGCTTCGGGTCGTTGTCGTGTTGAGAGGTGAACATTCTGCCCATCTTCAACTTTCTGGCAGAGGGTAGCAGGTTTTTCTCAAGAATTTGATGGTATTTTGCCCCATCCATTTTTCCTTCTACCCTAACGAGAGCCCCATGCCCTCCACAACAGGATGCTGCCACCTCCGTGCTTTACTGTAGGTATGGTGTGTTGTGGATGGTGAGCTGCATTAGTGGACCGTTTGGCATTGAGGCCAAATAGTTTGATTTTGGTCTCATCTGACCTTTTTCCACTTGGCATCAGAATCTTCAAGGTGCATTCTGGGAAAGCTCAAATGAGCCTTAGTGTGGCCTTTCTTGAGAAGTGCGACCCTCCCGAACAAACCACAATTGTGGAGCGCTTGTGAAATTGTTGCTACCTGCACACCATTAATGACCACTCTTTGCCATCAAATCCTGTAACTCCTTCAAAGTGGCCATTGGCCTCTCAGTAGACTCCCTTACCAGTTTCCTCCTTGCTCTTCCATCCAGTTTGGAGGGTCCAGGGAGGGTCCTAGTAGTACCAAACACTCGCCACTTCTTTATTATGGACTTTACTGGGCTCCTTGGGATTGATAAAGTCTTTGAGATGTTTGTGTCTCCATCTCCTGCCTTATGTCTGTCCACAACTCTGTCCCTGAGACCTTTTCAAAGTGTCCTGCCACCCATAGTCAGTTGTTTGCTGTCAGTCGCTCTACCAAGGAAGGGAATGAAGGCTCCAGGAACAGCTTCACTAATCAACTCATTACAACTGAGCACAGGTGGGAAGAACACAGTAACCGCAATGGGAATGGTGGGCACTGACACCTGACTAAGTTTGGGGTGGGGGGGGGGGGGGCTTTATTTATCTCAGTATTCCTTGTTTTTGATTTTTTAAAATTCTTCTGAACTGTAGCTGTGATATCTTTTATTTGGATGTTGTAGATTGCATTGAGTAAGTAAAGCTGGAAAAAATACTGGTTTGTGTGTTTTCATTTAAGGCTGTAAAGCAAAAAAAAATGGGAATATTTCAAAGGGGGGGATTCTTTTCTATACCCACTGTAAGTGGTCAAATTGTGGTGACGGGCGTACCGCTTTTCAATGATGGATAAGCCATGGGGAAGAACAGTAAAACTATTCAAACTACTAAAACCTTTTCAATGCTGTGGTGTGCTGGGTAGGCAGCATGAAGAAGATGGAAGCCTCACACCTGGACAAGCTGGACAAACAAGTGAGAAAGGCAGGCTCTATTGTAGGCATGGAGCTGGACAGTTTGACATGCGTGGCAGAGCGACGGGCGCTGAGCAGGCTCCTGTCAGTCATGGAGAATCCACTGCATCAACTGAACAGGATCATCTCCAGACAGAGGAGCAGCTTCAGCGACAGACTGCTGTCACCATCCTGCTCCACTGACAGACTGAGGAGACCCCACACTATGCGACTCTTCAATTTCACCCGGGGGGGTAAACACTAACATTATACAAAGTTATTGTCTGTCTGTTATACCTACATTGTTATTACTCTTTAATTTAATATTGTTCTTTATCAGTATGCTGCTGCTGGAGTATGTGAATTTCCCCTTGGGATTAATAAAGTATCTATCTATCTATCTATCTATCTATCTATCTATCTATCTATCTATCTATCTATCTATCTATCTATTCTGCCTACTATACTAAATTTAAAAAATATCTATCTATCTATCTATCTATTTATCTATCTATCTATCTATTATATAGTGCCTTTCATATCTATCTATCTATCTTTCTATCTATCTATCTATCTATATATCTATCTATCTATTATATAGTGCCTTTTATATCTATCTATCTATCTATCTATCTATCTATCTATCTATCTATCTATCTATCTATCTATTATATAGTGCCTTTCATATCTATCTATCTATCTATCTATCTATCTATCTATCTATCTATCTATCTATCTATCTAATGAGCAGAGCAAGAGCAGATAATAGGAGTACGGACAGAGACAGCATCTGAGATTAAGAACAATATTTACGTTATCTAAACCTGTATATCCAGAGTAGGATCGTAGGAAACCTGGAGCCTACCCTAGCAGGTTTGGATGTAAGGCAGGAAAAATCCCTGGTATGCAGTATGTATGATAAGACTGATGTTAAGAACAAGAATATGATATTTCAACTATCTATTTTGAGAGAGAGAGAGAAAAGCATTGAAAAAAGGAGAGAAATATTACAAAAAAATAATTCTGCCTTTCACAATATCAGGTATTTTGAGTTGTGAATATGAACTAAAAAAATAAATTAATAAATATAAAATAAATACAAAAACCCATTAGTATGTTTAGTTTTTCATCTCTTGGCAGACTCTCTTCACCTTCCTGCTTTTGTTTGTATCGCTTCGTTGTTAATTGATGTTTTTAAAGCAAAAGTGATTGGTCAGCAGCAATATGCTGATCTTGTACGATGACCTTCTCAGTCTCTTGATCGGCGCCGTTTTATTTTCAAAAACCAGGAGTGCTCTGCCCTCGACTTTCTTGTATACTCAGAAATGGGGATGGATATTTTAGGAGTAAATCGCAAGACAATGATTATATTTTTATATAATGTACATTAAGGAACCATCAACAACAAATCAAATCAAATTAATAATATATTGAACAATTATTATTAAAGTAAAGTTGAATAAATCAGACTCTACAGCTGCATGAATAATAAAAAAAGAGACTGAGTATGTGTTCAGGTAAAGTACCTCTTCTGGGTGATGGATTTGGCCCAAAAGTTAATACAGATCTATAATTCTGGTGTAACAACCACATGCCGAATTTCATCCATTTATCTGGCTGTGTTTTTGAGTTATCGTGTTTACACACAAAAAAATGGTATTTTTGGACTCTGGGTGGTCTATAATGTCAAGATTCATCAAAATTATGAGGTCAAATGTTTTCATGATTACTATACTTTCTCAATATTTTGCATATGAGAAAGTAAAAATGATTTCTCCTGTGCGAAGTGGCAGGTGAGTTGCTGTCAACAAAAAGCAGGCACCTGAGAAATAAACTCGTGATTTTCCTGTCCATACGGTAAAGTTTTTGTTGAGCAGCACATTCTGATTTCAGCCGCTTGAATTACATCTTGATACACAACAAGCGCAAAGAAAGGTGGCACGTAAATCGCTTTCTATTTCACACGCTTTACGCACCCGCACTCAGCTCACTCTGTCACCGCAAATGCTGTGCGAACAGCCGCCCTCCGTCACCAGCCGCCATTCACAGGATGAATATGTGTGGGTGGCTCGTGGTTTTACAGTTAAAACTTACACGGGTTAAAGACTAATGGCAAGAATATTCATTCAAAAACGAAAACTAAAATATTTTAGTAAATTATTATTTTACTAGCCGACGCTTACCATAGCATACGGCAGTGTAAGAATAGGAACGGAAAACGGTGAAAAAGGAATTCAGAAATCAAGAAGAAAGAAATACTTATTGAAAGACGCAGTTGTGAATAGGTGTATTGCTGGGGACGACAGATAATAAGTCGAAAGATCTAACCCTAGAAAAAGCCACGTACAACTGACCGTGGCTGAAGACTGATTGTTGAAGATTAACGCAAATCTGTGCAAACGTAAGGCAAGGCAGGATGTTTGAAGTAAATGACAATGGTAGCATGGAGAATCTCAGAAAGAGCTTGGATTTCAGCTTCACCACCATAAACTCCAGATGTTGCCATGTATTGATAATACTCGTGACTTGTTGTGATAACTCGACTTGCGTTGGAAAGAACAACAGGAAGAACATCTCCAAATCTGTCCCAATGTGATGCAACGAAATCTACTGTCCAATGTCGTAGTGAGAGTGCATTGGCTTCATCAACCGACTGTGTCAAGAAATAACCCTCTGATAGGAACAGGCAGTTGCCGGATCCCGGAATAGAGATGACGTTGTTCAAAAACCCGTCGACGGAGAAGATACTGTCGTTCATTTTATAACAAAGGCTTAGGAAACAACCGTCGCAATATAACGAAAATAGCAAGGAGTGAAACCAATGCCAATGGTCGAGAGAGTATCTTCTTGTAGCAGGCTACGGAAAAGACTCCCAGGCGCACACATGGCCGAAGTGAAAGATCACGCGGTCAGGCTAGATATCGGGCGGTGACGTGACACCAATGGGGTCATGAGAGAGGAGCGGGGAACACAGTAGTCCAAAGGAGAAAAGCGGCGTGGGGGCGTATGGGACGCCGCAGGCAGCGTGGGGAAGGGTTTGGAAGAGGACGAATAGGAATCGAGAAATGGGCTGCGTGTGGGCGGGACCGGCTTTGAAGAGGAAGCAGGACGAATCAGAAGAGAAATATGTATATAAGAAATTTCAGTTACTCTTTCCCGCGGGCGGCACGGTGGCGCAGTGGGTAACGCTGCTGCCTCGCAGTAAAGAGACCCATCTGGGTTCGCTTCCCGGGTCCTCCCTGCGTGGAGTTTGCATGTTCTCCCTGTGTCTGTGTGGATTTCCTCCCACAGTCCAAAGACATGCAGGTTAGGTGCATTGGCGATCCTAAATTGTCCCTAGTGTGTGTGTGCCCTGCGGTGGGCTGGCACCCTGCCCGAGGTTTGTTTCCTGCCTTGCACCCTGTGTTGGCTGAGATTGGCGCCAGTAGACTCCCGTGACCCTGTAGTTAGGATATAGCATGATGGAGAGATGGATGGATGGACAGCCTTTCCAGCTACTTTAATAGTTTCATTCAATTTTAGTTTTTCATTTCGGTTTGGGTAATTATTTTATTTCAGTTTATGAAAATGTTTTTTTAATAATAGTTTCAGTTTTGATGTTAGCTTTCGTTAACTATAATAACCTTGCTTTGCACCACTCCATTCATGTCTTCTCCTTGCAGTCGGCCCACTCTCCTCATGTCATCTTTCAGCAGGGGTCCCCATTTCTGCCCGTAACCAAAGAGATGCCGCTGATCTGACTGCTCATCGCTCAAGTGTCTCCCCTCTGGGTCTCCTCCTCATTTAAACCCGCCGTTTTAATAAGAGACCTTTGGAAATCAACTTCTTCTTTACAACCACACAGAAATCCAGCGGCCATTATTTTAAATCCGAGAACTCATCTGACGTTAAACAGGGCAGAAAATGACATTAAAGTTGTGGACCCCACAGGCCTGATGGCAGTTATTTTCACTTGTCCTCCATGTTTCACTCTGCGTCCCGGGGGTCCCAGCCTTTGGTTTTTGTTTTTGACTCCCACCACCTGTCCTCATGTCTGAAGAGGCAGCACAAGTGAGGTTTACTTGCAGCCTCGTCAGGTGACAATCGGCCCGCGTCCTGCCCGTGTCCTGCCCGCTCTGCTTACCCGTCGCTTGCACTTGGACTTACTAAGAGGAGATGCCGCGGACTGATAAGCGACAGCCAAAGGAATTCGGTCAAGGAGAAGAAAATCCAATTTGACTGCGCGGATTTCGGAGAGATGCCTGATTTAGTAAATAAGAACTGCAGTTTAGTGATGTTGAAAGTGCTGTTTAAATAACGATTAAAAGAAAAGTGTTCACAGTCTAAATGAAAATCCAAA
>JANRMT010062841.1:6114765-6126874 GCA_026402145.1 Polypterus bichir lapradei | reverse complement strand
GTACTTGCAGGTCACGAGGATGGAAGGAATAAAGTGCTTCCGGGCTGACAAAGAAAGAAGAGTTTTTGATTTGATCCAGAAGTGCTAGGAAGTCACATGGATTGCAGGTTAAGGAGCACTTCCGGGTCATGGACTATAAAAAGGACAATGAAACACCAGAGCGTTGAGCTGAGCTGGGTGGTAGGAGGGCAACACGTCTGGGAGTTGGAGGATTGATTATTGTTGGTATTATTGTGTTTATTTGCGAGTATAGTGTGGAGTGGATGGTGCTTAGTGCACATAATTATTATAATAAACGAATTATTGCACTTTTACCTGGTGTTTGACGTGGTACCAGAGGGTTCAAGGGAGCGATAGTGCCCCCTACTGCTACAATGTGAAAGGCACTATATAATAGATATTTTAGTGTAGTTGGCAGGATGACATAGATAGAAAGATAGGAACATTAGAACACTCTACAGTAGACGAGAACAGGCCATTCAGCCCAACAAAGCTCGCCAGTCCTATCCACTTATTTCCTCCAAGAAAACATCAAGACGAGTTTTGAAAGTCCCTAAGGAAAGATGCTATATAACAGGCATACAGATAATAACAATAATAATAATAATAATACATTTTATTTATATTGTGCCATTCCAATGTTGAAGATAGATAGATAGATATTAAAAGCACCATATAATATATAGATAATAAAGGCACTATATAATAGATAGATAGATAGACAGATGTGAAAGGCACTATATAATAGATATTTTAGCATAGTTGGCAGGATTACATAGACAGAAAGATAGGAAAGATGCTATATAACAGGCATACAGATAATAATAATAATAATAATAATAATAATAATAATAATAATAATAATAATACATTTTATTTATATTGTGCCATTCCAATGTTGAAGATAGATAGATAGATAGATATGAAAGGCACCATATAATATATAGATAATAAAGACACTATATAATAGATAGATAGATAGATAGATAGATAGATAGATAGATAGATAGATAGATAGATAGATAGATAGATAGATAGATAGATAGACAGATGTGAAAGGCACTATATAATAGATATTTTAGCATAGTTGGCAGGATTACATAGATAGAAAGATAGGAAAGATAATAATAATAATAATAATAATAATAATACATTTTATTTATATTGTGCTATTCCAATGATGAAGATAGATAGATAGATAGATAGATAGATAGATAGATAGATAGATAGATAGATAGATATGAAAGATGTTATATAACAGACATACAGATAAGTAATTCGACACAGAAGGCACTCTATGATAAGTCATGCACTGCCTTCTACTGGCCTGGTGGTCTCCAGATCCCCCTATGGTCCCTCTATGAACTCACTTCTTCAGGTTTCCTAAACATCTCATGGGCTGACAGCCCCCTAGTGTTCTGGAAGAATGCTGCATGTTTCTAACCAGGCCACTCCCTTGGTACCCTTGACCTGATCCCTTTAATGTTTTCCTCTCCAGTGATGTGGCATGTGCCCCCGGCAGTGCCCTTTCCTTTTACACAGTACATACAAAGTTGTCACCAGTGCATCTTTCTTTCTTTCTTTCTTTCTTTCTTTCTTTCTTTCTTTCTTTCTTTCTTTCTTTCTTTCTCCCATGGTTTTGGACCTTTTATTCTATAGTCATAGCAAACATGTGGAATCTCAAAGTCAAAGAAAAGTGACAATAATAATTATAAAATATTCATTAGGTTAATAATTATTAAACATTTCCCAAAGGTGAATGGACCCTCCAAGAGCAGAGAACCTCAGATTGCAGTTAAGAGGTAGAACCAGAAGCGTAGTCGATGGGACGCGTGCTTTCCAAAGCCATCATTTCCATCTGAGCCTGCAGTTTCCTTCAGTCTGATTTAAATGAATCTCTCAGTAAGTGAAAATTTGCAGCCTTGCACTTAATCCTGTGAAATCTCACATTCACAGGCTGACCTTGGCACCTCCTAAGCCGCTCGTGAGGGGTGTTTAATTGCTGTAAGAAATGTTGAGAATTTCTCTTTCTTATCTAAAGCTGTAACTGGCAGCCCTTCATAGTCGTCAAGCCGTTCCAAATGTGATATTTTTAAACTGTGGGAAGAGACTCGGTGAAAGCTTGTCAGGACGTCTTCTGTTTTGTGGCAAGCAGACCACCGTGTCACCCAGAAATATCGCATCCGCTCGCACCTGTCAGGACTCCCGTCCTCGATTCCCATATCAGCGGATGACAGAGGCTTCAGATAATTGCTGCACATCACGTAGTCGGTGGCATAATTTACATTCTAAGCAGCCATCATTAGAAATGAGCTGTGATATAATCTGTCCATTACCGACTTCACACACTCATTTTTAGTGAATTACTTTTTCACTTAAGATGTAAAGTCGGCTTCACACTGTTGCCTTTTTTATGCTAATCTGATGTACTTTAGATGAAAAGCTAAAGTGATCTTGTTTATTTATTTTATTCATTATTTTTTTTAATCGCCCACTGCGTATATCAAAGGTGTTGGGGGCTTCTTGTCACCAGTCTGGACCTGCCTGTTTGTGTGCCACCCAAAATCACGAGCACCTGGAGGTTAACTGCAAAGCAGACAGATGGCAGAGGTATAGAGGGTGGGCTCGGTGGTCTGCAGATCTAAACTGCCATGAGTGGGACCGTACAGTACTAGGTAAGAAGAGTCTTTTGTCTTACGTGTTTATTTTTGGTCGTTTCTAAGTAGTGTGCCAACACAAAAAGGGCAAATCTGACATTTCCAAACATTCACTTTTGACAAAAGAAAATCAAAAAGATTAAAAGCGCTTCACTCTTAAAGAATTCAGTAACACAGTTGCAATGGCCCACAAGGGAGAGGATCACCATCAACCCCTGGCCACCTTAAATCATTATAAAGGAGTATTTATTGAATGAAGAAGAAGAAGAAGAAGAAGAAATTACAACAAAAGGTTCCAAAGAGCAAAAAGATGATCCAAAGAGGCAAACTAGTTCCAAATCGAAATTCACAAGAATAAACCAAGAAATAAAAGCAAAAAGGACGAGAAACAGAGCAAAAATCTAAGAAAACCGTACCGTATGTAGCCTGGTATGGGAATGGCAGGTCTCCAGACAGCAAGAAGAAGAAGAAGAACAAAAATGTTTGGGGCGCCAGCCGGGACGTCCATTTTATTGTCCGTGGACAACAAAAGACAAAACAAAAAGAGCTCGCTAGGGTGTGTCCCGTATGTGGGAATTCAGATAAAGAAGAAACTTCCAGAGGAGCTCCGTCTGGCGGGTTGCTATGGCCAGTAAATAATGTCTCCTTCTGGGATGTCCTATGGTGGCTGGACTGGAAGGGGTGGGGTCACCAGGCAGCTTCTCAGTGCTGTGGGGAAAGAAGGAGATGACAAGGTTAGCTTCAGCGCCCCCTTTTGTCTCGGAGGGTTATTACATACTTGGACTGAGCCTGTGAGGAGGTCCTCCGGTGTGCAAACGTGACACATAATATCGAAAAACTGAAAGGGCCGAGAGACCAATGAGAGGTACATACAAATGTCAGGAGATCAAAAGGGAAACCTAGCGACAAAACCTTAATTGTGAAGAACAACTCGTCATTAGTCATAAAATCTGAAAAAGTCCAGAATATTCTTAAGCTTAAAGGAAAAAGAATCACAAATGATCTTAGTATTTCTTTGTAGAAATCACATGAGGAGTATCCATCCATCCATTATCCAACATGCTATATCCTAATCCCAGCCAGCACAGACTTTGTCTCCCAACCGTCCCACCTGAGCTGACCCTCTAATGTCCTCATTTCTAATCCTGTCCATCCTCGTCACACCAAATGCAAATCTTTACATCTTTAACTCTGCCACCTCCAGCTCTGTCTCCTGTGCCACCGTCTCCAGCCCATATAACATAGCTGGTCTCACTACCGTCCTGTAGACCTTCTCTTTCACTCTTGCTGATACCCGTCTGTCACAAATCACTCCTGACACTCTTCTCCACCCACTCCACCCTGCCTGCACTCTCTTCTTCACTTCTCTTCCACAATCCCCATTACTCTGTAGTGTTGATCCCAAGTATTTAAACTCCTCCACCTTCGTCAACTCTACTCCCTCATCCTCACCATTCCACTGGCCTCCCTCTCATTCACACACATGTATTCTGTCGTGGTGGTCCTACTGACCTTCATTCCTCTCCTCTCATATCTCCACCTCTCCAGGGTCTCCTCAACCTGCTCCCTACTATCGCTACAGACCACAACGTCATCAGCAAACACCACAGTCCACGGGGACTCCGGTCTAATCTCGTCTGTCAACCTGTCCATCACCATTGTAAATAAGAAAGGACTCAGAGACGATCCCTGATGTAATCCCACCTCCATCACTCCTACTGCAGACCTCACCACAGTCACACTTCCCTCGTTCATATCCTGTACAACTCTTCCTTACTTCTCTGCCACTCCCGACTTCCTCATACAATACCACAGCTCCTCTCAGTCACCCCGTCATTTGCTTTCTCCAGGTCCACAAAGACACAATGCAACTCCTTCTCACCTTCTGTAAACTTCTCCATCAACATCCTCAGAGCAAACATCACATCTGTGGTGCTCTTTCTTGGCACGAAACCATCCTGCTGCTCACTAATCATCACCTCACTTCTTAACTGAGCTTCCACTACTCTTTCCCATAACTTCATGCTGTGGCTCATCAGTTTTATCCCCCTGTAATTATGACAGTCCTGCACATCCCCCTTATTCTTAAATATTGGCCCACCAGTACACTTCTTCTCCACTCCTCAGCCATCCTCTCACTTTCCAAGATTCTATTAAACAATCTGGTTAATTTTTCAGATTTTTATGGATGGAAATTCTAGGCACAGCCAAGGAGTGGAAGGGGTCCAGTTTGGTGACATCAGGGTCACAGATGATGTGGTCCCACTGGCTTCATTGGGCTGGCATGCAGCTGAGTGAGGATCAACCCCATCAAATCTGAGGGAAAAAGGGGGGAGTGCCCTCTACAGGTTGGGGAGGAGGAGGCACTACGAAAAAATATCTCTGGGTCTTGTTCAAGACCAAATCAGTTATTGTGTAGAGTGAATCTGCAAGACCAAGAGATAATTGCAGCATGGCCAGTGAAGGACGGGTGGTCATCGATCTCTACCCCAAGGCTGCATACTGACTTTGGGGGTGTTAGTGATAGTGAGCCAAGCTGATCAGAGGTGGGGTGGTGAGGAGATGGGCCGACTGGCATAACAAGAGGGTCCATCTTTGCCAGGTCGAGTTGGAGACGGTGCTCCTTCATTCAGGTTGCAATAGCAATGAGGTAGGCAGAGATTCAAGCTGATACCCTGTGGTCATCTGGAGGGAACGACGGGTACAGCTGAGTATCATTGGCATAGCATTGATAGGAGAAACCACGGGACTGGACCATGGGGCCTAGTAAGGAGATGTATAGAGAGAAGAGAAGAGGAGTGGAGTGAAGGGAAGAAGAGAGGAGAAAAGAGAAGGGAAGAAGAGAGGAGAGAAGGGAAGAGGAGGGAAGAGAAGAGAAGAAGAGAAGATGAGTGGAGAGAACAGAAGAGAGGAGATGAGAGAAGAGAAGAGGAGTGGAGTGAAGGGAAGGGAAAAGAAGAACAAAAGAAAGCAGGGAAGAGAAGAAAAGAAGAAAGGAGAGAAGAGAAGGGAAGAGAAGAGAAGAGAAGAACAGAACAGAGGAGAGAAGGGAAGGGAAGAGAAGAGGAGAAAAGAGAAGAGAAGAAGAGAGGAGAGAAGGGAAGAGAAGGGAAGAGAAGAACAGAGGAAAGAAGGGAAGAGAAGAGAAGAAGAGAAGAGGAGTGGAGTGAGGGCACCAGCCCACCGCAGGGTGTGCACACACACACACACACACTAGGGACAATTTAGAATCGCCAATGCACCTAACCTGCATGTCTTTGGACTGTGGGAGGAAACCCACGCAGACACGGGGAGAACATGCAAACTCCAGGAAGGGAGGACCCGGGAAGCGAACCCAGGTCTCCTAACTGTGAGGCAGCAGTGCTACCCACTGCGCCACCATGCCGTCCAATTTTTAACCCTGCTGAATTTAATTCAAGACAATATTATAAACACACACACACACACGGGCCAATTTACTGTAGATGATTCACCTAACGTGGGTCTTTTGACAGTGGGAGGAAACCGGAACACCTGGAGCAAACCCACGCAGTCACAGGGAGAACATGCAAACTCCACGCAGGGAGAACCAAAGATGCAAACCAGGCTGATAAAAACCAAGATCCAGTGTGTCTGTCTGCGGAGAGTGTCGACCTCATCATCGAGAGGTTTACTTACCTCGGCAGTGACATTCATGTCTCTGGTGACTCTTCCTATGGTGTCAGTAGATGGATTGGGAGAGCATGGGGGGTAATGAGGTTGCTGGAAAGCGGTGTGTGGTGCTCCTGATATTTCTGCTAAAGGACGAAGGTCCAAGTCTTTAGAGTCCTGCTGCTTCCTGTTTGTGAGACATGGACGCTATCTGGTGACCTGAGGTAAAGACTGGACTCCTTTATGTGTGTCTCTTCAGGGAATACTTGGGTCACGCTGGTTTGACTTTGTGTTGCTCATGGAGTAGTCCCGAATGAGGCACATGACTTGCATTGTGAGGGAGTGTCAGTTGCGGCACTACGGCCATGTGGCACCATTACCCGAGGGTGATCCGGCTTTCAGGGTCCTCATTGTTGAGGACCAGGCCAAGGGGACGCTCATGCAACACCTGACTGTGGCAGATAGAAGGTCATTTCCGGGGGCTTGAATTGGACCACGTGTCTGCCTGGGGGGTTGCCAACTGGGATCCTAAGCTGTAGTGCACGTGGCAATGTACTGTACCAGTGTATGCTCCCTGACCTGACCTGAATATGCGTGGAAGAAAAGTTTAACTCGGCAAAGCAAAAGGAGAACCTAAAGGTGTTAACATGTGTCACTGGGCACATTTGGGGTGAATCAGGAGAGCTGGTGTGATATCGTTCCATCAGTGAAACATGGCGTTGGCAGCATCAAGGAATATGAGACTAAGCCGGGTCAAAAGAATGGTGAATGAAGCAAAGAACCTGCCACCATGGTGTTCATTGTTCAAGACCTGAGCGGCTGGAGCAGGCCAAAGGGTCGCCCACATAACACCTAGCTGTGGGAGATAGTTGGTCATTTCTGGAGGGTGCGACTGGACCACATGACTACCTGGGGGGTTGCCAACCGGGATCCCAATCTGTTTCTTCGTGTGGTGGGTGCAGCAACATGCTGTACAACCTGACCTGACCTGACCTGAATATGTGTGTAAGAAAACTTAAGCTTGGCAAAGCAAAAGGAGAACCTAGAGGTGTTAACAAGTGTCACTGGGCATATTTGGGGTGAATCAGGAGAGCTGGCGCGATATCGTTCCATCAGTGAAGCATGGTGTTGGCAGCATCAAGGAATGGGAGACTAAGCCGGAATGGTGAATGAAGCAAAGAACCTGCCACCATGATGCTTACTGTTGATGACACGGATGGCTGGACCTGGCCAAGGGGGTCGCACACATAACACCAGGCTGTGGCAGATAGCTGGTCATTTCTGGCGGGTGTGACTGGACCACATGGCTACCGGCGGGGGTTGCCAACCGGGATCCCCAGCTGTTTCGTCGTGTGGTGAGTGCGGCAACGTGCTGTACCAGTGCCTGCCCACCAACCTGACCTGAGCCAACCTGAATATGCGTGGAGGAAAACTTAAGCTTGGAAAAGCAAAAGGGAAACCTAAAGGTGTTAACACCTGTCACTGGGCATGCTGAGGGTGAATCAGGAGAGCTGGTGCGATATCGTTCCATTGGTGAAGCATGGCGTTGGCAACATCAAGAAATGGGAGACTAAGCTTGGTCAAAGGAATGGTGAATGAAACAATGAACCTGCCACCATGATGCTCATTGTTGAGGACACGAGCGGCTGGACCAGGCCATATGACAGCAGGCTGCGGGAGATAGCTGGTCATTTCCAGAAGGTGCAACTGGACACCAATCAGGATCCCCAGCTGTTTCTTCGTGTGGTGGCAATGCGCAATGTGCTGTACCAGTGCATGCCCCTCAACGTGACCTGACCCGAATGGCATTATTAAACTGGCCTCAATGACCAGCGAGGGTGAACGTGCCCATTAATAGAGTGCCACGGTCTCTGGGTTTGCTTCATGTCTTTTGCTTTGGCTCTCTCTTGTTCCTGTAATGGAAAAATTAAGTTTGGTAAAGAGTCGGAATTCAGAAAGTTGTCATCTGGCAAAGGGCCATTCGGCTAAAAAAAGAAAAAAAAAATGATGAGGTGTATTTTAGGAAAATTGAGCGCTTATCTTCAGAACTGGCAGCTGATTGTTATTCTGTCTTGGCCTGGCGCCAGGACAATTTTTCCAAAATAAACAGCAAACCCAAGAAGTTTCTTTTTGTTTTTTTTTTTATTTTCTTTTTTGCCTTGATAATGAAGCCAGTCAAAGGGATTATTTTACATTGTACATAATTGCTTACTTCTCCTACAGACGTCTTGAAGGATTAACTTCAGATCCTCTTATCACAGCAGCCTTCGCTGTTCAGCCACTTGGTTGACCAGTTTGTAGATAACAAGTAAACATTTTTATGGATTTAATTTTTTTTTATCCCATTTATTAAATTACTTCAGGCAACACTCATCCAGTGGAAACAAGCAAAGCCCAGTCCACTCTTAGAAACATTTGTCAGGGCAGAAATGAAAACTGTCCGAGGAATATTGAGAAGTGTAAAAAGACCAGGGATTTGATTGTAATAATATTAGCATGCCAAAAAAACGCACATTTCTTCACAATTTCCCTTTATAAATCACGATGATCACGTGAACGCGCCTCGGTGCTAATCAGCCTCATGCATTATGCAGTCAGTCACGACGTCTCATTGGCTGGTGGAGCAGCCTCCCTCCCTCCTGACGGGCCGAGACTCCGCCCCCTTGCCTTCAAGAGCATCTGGCTGTGCTGCACCACTTGAGAGCACAAGATCATGTGCGGCATTACAGCACCTCTGCTCTCCGCTCTGGGGGTCCGGAAAAGACGTGTCTGAGTGGGTCACCACGATCACCTGGCACGTGTAATGACATGATTGATGCTACAATGAATAGTGCACGGCCATTTGAAACACCGAAAGTCCAGCCAGTTACCTTACCAACAAGTCAGTCTCTACGTCCAGCACCTCCACATCTGCTAAAGGTAGTTTGCTTCAAAATCAATGGATCACGGGTTGACCCAAGCCATGGAGACGTGATGCTTGTCACTCTCATCTTGGCGGCACAGATGACTTGTGTGCTAATGGACTGTAACAGCTTCTTCTTCTTCTTCTTCTTTCTGCTGCTCACATTAGGGGTCAACACAGGGGATCATCTTGTTCCATATGTTTCTGTCCTCGTCATCTTCCTCTGTCACACCCATCACCTGCATGTCCTCTCTCACCACATCCATAAACCTTCTCTTAGGCCTTCCTCTTCTCCTCTTGCCTTAGCAGCCTTCTCCCAATATACCCAGCATCTCTCCTCTGCACATGTCCAAACCAGTGCAATCTCCCCTCTCTGACTTTGTCTCCCAACCGTCCCACCTGAGCTGTCCCTCTAATGTCCTCATTTCTAATCCTGTCCATCCTCGTCACACCCAATGCAAATCTTAGCATCTTTAGCTCTGCCACCTCCAGCTCTGTCTCCTGTGCCACCGTCTCCAGCCCATATAACACAGCTGGTCTCACTACTGTCCTGTAGACCTTCCCTTTCGCTCTTGCTGGTACCCGTCTGTCACAAATCACTCCTGACACTCTTCTCTGCCACATCTGCTAAAGGTAGTTTGCCTCAAAATCGATGGATCATGGGTTGACCCAAGCCATGGAGGCGTGATGTTTGTCAGTCTCATCTTGGCGGCACAGATGACTTGTGTGCTAATGGACTGTAACAGCTTCTTCTTCTTCTGTCGGATGTGTGGAAGAGTAAAATACGCCAAAGATTCTAACCATGAAAGAAGGCTGTAGGAGTCGGATTAATTAGTTTTATTGCAATAATCAATAACGCGGACTGAACCCAATTAGGCCAAACTGAGCTGAGCCCTGAACAAGCCAAAAGTTACAGTTTATATAATCATTTCTTATCACTTTGACCGGGTGGCACGGTGGCGCAGTGGGTTGCGCTGCTGCCTCGCAGTTAGGATACCTGGGTTCGCTTCCCAGGTCCTCCCTGCGTGGAGTCTGCATGTTCTCCCCGTGTCTGCATGGGTTTCCTCCCACAGTCCAAAGACATGCAGGTTGGGTGCATTGGTGATCCTAAATTGTCCTTAGTGTGTGCTTGGTGTGGGTGTGTGCCATGCGGTGGGCTGGTGCCCTGTCCGGGTTTTGTTTTCCTGCCTTGTGCCCTGTGTTGGCTGGGATTGGCTCCAGCAGACCCCCGTGACCCTGTAGTTAGGATATAGCGGGTTGAATAATGGATGGATGGATCACTTCAGCCTCACTTGAAACAACTCATTCGCTGCTTTTTCTGACTCCTCACCCCAACTGGCCTCTTCCAGACCCCTTTCTGTACCCACCAATATTCCTCGTAACTTGTCCCTCATTATCATTCCTCGCTTCCCTTATTTCCTAACCGGCCCTCAACCAGCAGGTGCTCCTCCTTCTCTGACCTCGGGCGGTCTCCATTCATCGTTCTCCCCCTTCTCTGTACTTTTGGGTTATTAAATATTGGTGGTTTCTCTCTGAGCTCAATTAGAAAAAGAAATATGGCATACGCCTTTATTTACTTGGCATACCTGATTTGTGTGAAAGTTCACATTAAGTTTTGTATCTACTTGTGCCCATACATAACTTTTTATTTTCCACAGCTGCTCCCGTTAGAGGTTGCCACAGTGGATCGTCGTCTTCCATATCTTCCTGTCCTCGTCATCTTGCTCTGTCACCTCCATCACCTGCATGTCCTCTCTCACCACATCCATAAACCTTCACTTAGGCCTTCCTCTGTTACTCTTACCTGACAGCTCTATCCTTAGCACCCTTCTCCCAGTATACCCAGCATCTCTCCTCTGCACATGTCCAAATCAACGCAATCTCACCTCTCTGACTTTGTCTCCCAACTGTCCTACTTGTGCTGTCCCTCTAATGTCCTCATTTCTAATCCTGTCCATCCTCGTCACACCCAATGCAAATCTTAACATCTTTAACTCTGCCACCTCCAGCTCTGTTTCCTAAGAGCTTCCGGTTAATAAACGCAGCGTCATTCTCGTTAGGTGCCCTTACTGCAATATGAGTGCAATCAAATCGCCTTTTTATGTTGGCAATATGCATGTGCGCCCACACCATGCGAAAACTGAATGAAGTGCCTTCCAGCACAGCGGGCATGACGGAGTGAAGCTTGGTTGAGATATTCCTGACCGGTCAGCCAGTTCACTGAGAAGTGACTATAGGTAGCTGATATAAAGTGCTGAAAAACCCCAAAAAGTTCTTCAATGCAAATACGCAGCATTGGTCCTCTTAAAAGGGAGCTGAAACACAGCCTGTACAGCACATTCAACACTTTTGAGGTTTAATATGTTTGTCACGTCAATGCACATTATAATAACGGCTCTCTGCTATGAATTATTAAACGTGCAAATTGTCATTTAGCTGCTTTGGCTACAGTTCCCTACTTGATCGACGTGTCCTCATTTCCCAGTTTCTCCGAAATGCTGCGCTACGGTAAACATACAAGGGCTCCCCATCAACTTTTTATTTTGTAAATCCCTACATTTGAGTGGGAACTCCCATTTACACATTTCAAGGCTCTTTTTTGTGCATACGCAAGTCCCAGTGATGAACAAATATATTTCCACTTTAACAAACTCAGGTTTATTTTTGACCGATGGACTCAATTTCTCTATTGGCAGCCCATATTTATTTGCATTATCATAAGCCTTTACATGCCACGTTTGGTTTGTTTTTGATCACTTTATGGCTTTTCTTTATTAGTGCACCTTAATAAAAGTGTCTATGTGTCTACGGTTGCTATGTTTCTGTCATTCCAATAAATGCCCAACTTTTATGAATCCCATGCCAAATGGCATGTAACAGAGACACGTGTATTGCATTTGTCATTCCAACAGATGGCACA
>JANRMT010062841.1:6099428-6114755 GCA_026402145.1 Polypterus bichir lapradei | reverse complement strand
ACAGATGGCACATCACAAATATTTTTAGTAAAAAAATGAATTGCATCTGTCTTTCTAGCAGATGGCGCATCACAAACATTAACATTGCTTTTTAATGAATCCCATACCAAATGGCCTATAACAGAGACATGTGCATTGCATTTGGAGCAACTTGGGAGTTTTTCTTCTTCAGTTAAACATCTATATAAAATGGTTTCTATTGAATTTAGAAATGTTTTGTTATAGCATAAGAGTTCACATTAAAAATACCAAAAGGATAAATATGTGTACAAATCTTTTGTCAGGCAGAACATTATGATAAGTTTTAAGGGGATTAAATACTTTTGCACAATGCAGTTCAATGCAAACTGACTCAAACACGGAGAAGCATCCGGTCATATGGGCTCCGGGCAGAAAGGGGCGGGTCCAGGAGGGTGGGCAACAGAAGAGACTTCAGTGGTGGAACGTCCATCAATCTTTCATTGTGCAGAAGAAGGCAGAGTGAAGGCATCAGAGCACAGCACCAACCCCTGGTCCGGCGGGTAACTACCATCACCAGAAGCCTACCAAGCACACGCATGTGACACTTGATTATTTAGATTTCAACCCATCAAATTTTCAAATTTAATCAGCAGAAATTAAATCCAAGACCTAAAATGATGAAAAGGTAAATAGTAAACTGCCAGTGGGTTAAATTTAAAGTTTAGGTTAGCAAAAATTGAAAAAAAAAATTATTTCAGAATATTAAAAATGGCCCAGGGATCAACTAAGAGGTGACAACCTAAAGACGTCCTGCAGCAATTCAAGTAAGTTAAACCTTGCAAGTTGAAGCAAACAATTTGCATAGGTGTCCTGACTTCTGTCGATTACTTCAAAATCTGTCTTAAAGCAGAGTTGGAACAGACTGTGTGTAACTTGGACAACATTCCAGTGATAATGGCAAGAAAACATCAATTAACAAATGAAATGAGACAGAGCGTTATTACCCTGTGAAGTGTTGGCCTTTCATTTAGAGAAATTACAAAAAAAATAAATAAATAAAAATCAAAGCTTCATCGAGTCCAGTGGTGTCCTACACAATTCAAAGGCAACTGGAAAATGGAAGAAACTCTGATAAGACGAGATGTGACAGAGCCAAAGTCACCAGCCAATCAGAAGAGATGTTTCTGAGGGTCAGCAGCTTGCATAATCACGACATCTTAACAGTGCAGGTTGACAAAAGCAGGTGTCACTTTCTACTATGAAGAGCTGCAGGTGTGACAGGGCGAGTGGCAGTGTGAGACCGTTCGTTAAAGGACACAATAGGGCCAGCTGTGGACCACTGCAGATTGGACAAAGTTTCCTCTTGACAGTACAAACTGTAAAATGGCTGAGTAATGTCACACACGTGTGCTTAGGAGGCAGCCAACAAGCCCTAAGGTGAGTGATACTACAAGGGATAAAGGGTTAATTAATAAAGGGTTAATATTAATGCATCAACAGAAGTAAAGAAGATAAATAGTAACTCACCATCACACATCCTGGCACTGAGGAGCGCAAATGCAAATATCGGCAGAGTTTCTTTGCAGCCATTGACGATTTTCGCAAAGCAATCGACTCAGTTGATCGAGCTGCCCTGTGGGACATCCTGAGGGTTTGCGGGATCCCCTCAAGGTTGCTGGATATCATGGCCGGCCTGTCCACTGGTACTGTGAGTGCTGTGCAGAGTGGAGGCAGGACCTCTGCGTTGTTCCCAGTTGATTCTGTGGTTCGTCAGCGGTGTGTTCTGCTCCTACTCTGTTCAATTCTTGTATGGACTGGGTGGTGGGCAGGGTAGTGGGGTCCAGTGGCTGAGGGGCATCTGTTGGTGAAGAGAGATTCACGGATCTTGACTTTGCTGATGATGCTGTGATCTTCGCGGAGTCAATGGAGCCTCTGATCAGGGGTCTCGAGAGACTGAGTGAGGAGTCTGAGTGCCTGGGCTTGCGAGGGTCCTGATAAAAACCAAAGAGCCAGGCCTTTAATGACCATACGGGCACAGCCATCAGCAGTGTGTCTGTCTGTGGAGAGAGTGTTGACCTCGTCGAGAGATTTACTTACCTCGACAGTGACATTCATGACTCTGGTGACTCTTCCTGTGAAGTCAGTAGACAGATTGGGAGAGCCTGGGGGGGGTCATGAGGTCGCTGGAAAGGGGTGTGTGGCGCTCCTGATATCTCTACAAAAGGACAAAGGTCCAAGTCTTTAGAGTCCTGGTGCTTCCTGTCTTGCTACATGGTTGCAAGACATGGACGCCATCCAGTGACTTGAGATGAAGACTGGACTCCTTTGGTACTGTGTCTCTCTGGAAAATCCTTGGGTACCGTTGGTTTGACTTTATGTTGCTCATGGAGTCCCGAATGAGGCACATAACCTGCAATGTGTGGGAGCATCAGTTACGGCACTACGGCCATGTGGCGCATTTCCCCGAGGGTGATCCGGCTCATAAGATCCTCATTGTTGGGGACCCAAGTGGCTGGACCAGCAGATAGAAGGTCATTTCCAGACCGCGTGTCTGCCTGGGGGGTTGCAAACCGGGATCCCGAGTTGTTTCGCCGTGTAGTGGGTGCGGCAACGCGCTGTACCAGTACATGCTCCCCAACTTGACTTGACCATCACTCAAAATGGCTTCCTCTTTCATAATCCCGGCTCCATATTCCAGCGATGAAGTCACTTCCAGCTCTCCCCAGATGATGTCACTTCTGGCCAGTGAGGTGTGGTGAGGTTCATGGCTGGTGAGGCACGGACTCCTTCAGAGTCAGATTTACAAAGATATGAACCTCAAAGAGTAGCTTGTTCACTATTCAGTTGGCAGCCAGCATGCACATTGACTACTGGTTCTGTTTCATGTCTCATCAGCATTTCTTTGCACACCCACAGGTGAGGTTCATATTGGGCTAAGAAAGAACGTTACATTTATAGCGGCGAGAGAGAAAGCAGAGATGCCGCATTTGCTCTGCAGCCTTTATATGTATTACTTGTAAATGTCTATGCGCCTATCCTTCAAAACAAAAATCTCCCTCACTTTCTTATAAAAGTCCTCCTTTTTTTCCTTTAGTTTTAAAAATCTTAATCTTTCATTTTGGCAGTCAGAACATAAAATAAAAATAAACGGACTGCTGCAGTGCACTTGACTTTCTGATGTTGCTAACTTATTGGCGCCTCAGCGTAGAAGAACAGCAGCAAACGAGCGCCTGTTGGGCTCACATGCGCCCCCTTCAGGTCGGCACGGTACAGTCTGCCTCATCTTGTGCCTTTTCGCTGCCGTTTTATGTCCGTTCAGCAAGACTAAATATGTCACACACATTCATTAAAGATATTAGCCAGGCTGGAAAGTCAGGGTGTGTAATAAATGTGTCTGCAAACATTATATTGGCGGGCATCAACCCCATCAGTGTATGAGGGAGAGCACAGTACGAGGGGAGGTGAGGCTCGTCGCTGCTGCACCTCACTTTTCTCCAGTGTATTTGAACAGGAAATGCGCCAATTCAGCAACTTTGACTATAAAAATGTTCAAAATTATTGGAATTGTACAGAAAATAAATTTATAGCACAGACCAGTGGACACATTTATTTTATGCTCTCATTATTAGCTGTTTTACTTTAACGCATGTCCCTGCTTTCGACTCCGCCATGATGACGTCACTTTTCCGGGGCCCTCCATGATGACGTCACTTCCGGTCCTCAATGATGCCTCCACTTCCAGCTCCCCGAGATGACGTCACTTCCGGCCCGCTGCAATAACTGCACTTCCGGCCCTCTAAGATGACATCACTTCTGTCCATCTGCTTGCGATGTCACTTCCTGTAATCTCATTTCCTGCCACCATTTTGTATAAAATCCCGACATATTGGTCAAATGTTCTTATTTTCGATCCTTTTGCCATTTTCATTTCATTTTTTGTCCCAGGACATTATACGGGGTCGTTGGCGAGACTCTTGGCGAGACTTTTTGAGTCTTTATTTTTACCACAGTAACTAACATTCAAAGACCACACAAGGGTTAAAGACAACAAGAAGGTTAAATACAGTAAACCGAGAAGACACTTGAGCCCAGGATAAAACCCGGGCTTGAACCCTGTCAGCTGCCAGCTGTCTCCTTCACCTTTGGGTTAGCCTGGCAAATGAAAAAAATTGCCATTTTATCTCCATGGGGTGTCATTATTAACAAACTCTTGTAATTGGCTGGGCCAGGGGCTCCAAGCGTTTCCTTGAATATTCTGATCGATTTTTCTCGTTTTATCATGCATGATTTATAAATATTTTTTTTAATTGAAAGGAGCCTGTTTCTGTTTCTGTTTCTGGCGCGGCCTTGATATATCAGTCATTGACGAAATTAGATGTCAGTCTTAAGCAGTAAACTCTAACAAAAATTAAATTTTAATCCCATCTCATTTCTTAATAATGTGAAATGCTCATGCTGCATAAATCTAAAATAATCATCCATTAGTATTTTAATTATTTAGAATATTATAAATATGAGAACATGCCTGGCGCATGAGAGGCATTATACCCAATCCAAGGCGAGATATTGATTTACAGCTTTGGAATTTCATTCAAAGCACTCCACGATAAACTGGATTTAGTGATGCCAAGCTGGTAGAAGGGAATGGCGATGGGGCACACAGCCCCAGCAGGAAGCAAGTCAGCATTGGCTTCAGCTGCCATTACCTCCTCATGGCACGGGTCCATCAATAGTCATGTCTGAGGATGACCCGGGCAATGATGGCAGAGAACGACTAGACAGGGTGCCAAGTGCAAAGGTGATTTTATATTCAACAAACGTGCTGAAAAAAATGTCAATGAAATGAATAAATTATCCCAAACAATAAAAAGCAGAGCTAATACTGGGGTTCAATTGTAGTAAATAATCAATAAATACCCAACAATAAAATGTGGTGAAACTCACCGGTGGGATCTGCCATCAAGACCTTCCAGGAGCTGCGCTGCTTCCTTCTCTAATCAGGTCTCCTTCAGTTCTGCTCTACGGTGGGAGAAGCCTCCCAACAAGTGGAGCCATCCCATAATGTGGCTTGCCATCCTTTAGGGTAGCGGTTCTCAAACTGTGGGTGGCTCTGAAGCTGTACAAGGGGGGGGGGGGGCGGGGGGTTGTGTCGAATAAATGAACAAGACATCAAAATTAATTTTTTACATTTTTATTTCAAATTTGAATTTGCAAGCATATAATCACAACGAATGAATTATAACTAAAACATTCCAGTTATAACTAAGGCATAGCTCTAATGACTAATATGTGCCTGCTTTAAAGTACACAGTCTGTCCAGGTTTGGTATGATATTCTAGACACTCTGAGCTCCTTTTCTATTAGAAGTTTGTTTCTATGACGAGCGGCGCCACTGCTGCTTTTATAATCGTGTATTTTCAATCCAGAAAGTTCGAGACGTATCGGTATCTGTCGTGAACATTCGGGTAACAGTAGATCAGGTGATAATGCGGCGCGGCTGCAGCACATTGGCAGCGTAGCCAATATTGCCAAACTGAGTTAAATAATTTACTGCGTATTGGGTTATTTTCATGATACAACTAACAGCGGTATAATATTTGTCGGACGAAAATACATACGTCTCGCGCAGATTGACTTCATCGGTGCCCTCGTTTACGAGATTTTTAAAGATTAAAACATATTTAATCGTTTCTTTACATAAAAAAATAATTAAATAAGAATAAATAATTTATTCTTTGTTTTTGGGATTAGAATTACTACCAAAAACCACACAAGGCATTTTAACAGTTATTAAAGCACTTGCAAATATTTTATCGAAGTTAGCTGAACACATGCAAATCTTATGGAAGTAAAAATGATAGGAAACAGCAACACCGCACGAGTATCATACCTTTGTTAGTTGTATCTTGGGTTATTCTCATCGATCTTATGTTATGCAGGGGGTGCAGAATTATTCTAGGTAGAAAGGGGGGGGTGTGAAATATGAAAGTTTGAGAACCTCTGCTTTAGGGATGCATTTGGGACCTCTGTGAGGCGCCCTGCTCCCTCCATGACTTTCTACGGGATGGTAACCCCAGCAGGAGTGACTCTACCCTCCCCACAAAGCACTCCATTCCCGATCGTCCGCCTCCATTCCACAGCACCGTCTCCACCTCGATCCTGCTCTTCCTTCATTTTTCTCTTTCACTTTAACCTCTGAATTGCTCGTCCTCCTCTTCCTTTCATTGACTGCGATCCCTCTATCTGCTCAGCGTCTTCGTCGAAACTCCCGTGGACGCAGGGGCCTTAATGGCACACCCTAGAGTGCTAACGAGGAAATTGGCTGAACTGCACGGATCTGCAAGTGAACGCATGTCCGGCCGGTTTCGCCTTCAACACCACCAGGGCTGCTCGTTCACACTCCCCAATTGCTGGTACCCACCTGGAGCCTGAGTGTGGTGTTTTTTAACTTGGAAACTGCACTGCCACGGACCCCCCCCCTAATGTGTCCCACCACAGCCAGGAATTATAAAACGTGTAGATACAAAATGAGGGAATGGAGAATGAAAAGAGAAACACACACAGACGCACCCTAACTCTAACCTAACCATTGACATCTCTTTGGTGTTGCACGTGGTGGTCATTCCAACTTGGAGCCACACTCCTTTTCAGCTGCGTCTCTCACACACACACACACACATATGTGCCCCCTGTGATAGATTATGGGCTCTCTCGCTCCCTTGAACCCTCAGTCACCACGTCAGACACCAGATAAAAAGTCCAATAATTATTTATTATAATAATAAAGTGCACAAAGCACCCTCCACTCCACAATGCACAATAAATAAACAGCCAATAATCAAATAAACAATCCTCCAATCTCCCAGACGCTTAGCCACCCTGCCTCCCAACTCAACACATTTGACTGGGATCTCCCACAATCCTTTATAGTCCTCGACCCGGAAGTGCTTCTGAGCCCTCAGTCCATGTGATTATCCAGCACTTCTGGGTCAGGTAAAAACTTCTCTTTTTCTTCAGCCCGGAAGTATATAATTTCTTCCGTTCCCATGACTTGGAAATACTTCCGGGCTATACGGGAAATATAAATCCCTGGGCCTCCCTGCAGCGACTCCTGGTGGCCCCCTTGGTATCCAGCAGGGCTGTACATTATAATTCCACTGTCCATAATTCCCTGCTGGCATTCGGGGCACCTCTATGCTGCAAGGAGGGCTCCATCTGGCGGCCTGGGGGTATTGGCCGGGATGAATGGCCGGCCATATCTCACACTCCTTAGAAAGCTAAACAGGATTATCAACGACCTCGGCCATCCTGCACAGTTGCTCTTCTCTCACCAGTGGATTCAGGGATTCTTTCTACCCACAAGTCACAAGGTGACAGAACAGCCAGCCATAACAACATTCTGGCAGTACCCTCAACTGGGCACATCCTTAGGAACACCTGTACACCTTGTAACCACAAGGGGGCGTGTGGCATTGCCAGTCCACAGCTTATGTCAAAGGCCACTTTTTAAATGAATAATCGCCGCACTCGCGGCTTAGCGAGGGGGCGCGGTGGTGTGTGGCTGAAGCGGTTCCTGGGGAATTCGTGATGCAGGAGTTTCTCACCTAAGTGCACAGGCGAGAAACCGTCCATATCCGTAATTGTTCCCAGGGGCTGCTGATTGCCACAGCTAGCTGCCACGTCCCCATTATAAATAGAAGCCCGAGGCGGCTTGAGGGGGGAGGATGAAGAGAAAGAAAAGGAAGGAATGGGAGGTTGCAGGAGAAGAAGACGGCAGGAAGTAGCGAGCGAAGGCTCGCGTGCAGCAGGACTGTGAGCCCTAGCGGAGTGTTTGGCCGACACCTAGGGCAGTAGGTAGTGGTCGCTCCCGCTGAGCATTTTATGGAGGAGCGGGAGTGACCGGAAGAAGGATGGCTGGCCGCATAAGGCCGAGAAGGCAGCGGGAGTCGGGAGGCTTGGGTGATGGATTCCCCATCGTGAGCATCCTGGCCGTTGGGGGGAAGCCAAGTCTCAGTCTGGAGGGAGCAGAACTGAAGCCAGGGATCGGGAATCCTCCAGACTAGTCGAGTGGAGAGAAGGGCGACTCCCCTGTTGAGAAGCCCGATGGGAGAAGCAGGGGATCCGCCAGGTAAAAGAAGGCACCAGGCTTTGTTTTTAAAGGGACTGCTTCCAGCCGTTGTTTTAACCTCATTGTTTTTTAAAGAGTTTTTTTTTTCTATTGGATTTTAACCTCCACTTCACAATTGTTTTATTGTATTATTTATTTGAGGAATGAATGCACCGCACTATTTATTTCTTTTTGTTTGTTGATTTTCAATAAAAGCACTTTTGCACTTTTCACACCATCCCCTTGCTTCATTGTTTGTTCCTCACTGCCTAGCTTATCGGTGACATTACCGGCGGTGTCAGGTTTGAGGGCTCACAGAAGCCAGACGGGAGCGTGAAGCAAACCCGCATCATCACGGGGCGCCGGAGAGCCCCAAACCACAGACCCAGCAGTACACCACACATTAATAGAATTAAATAAAGAGTATTTATTCCTTACTGCACCTTCACAGAGCTTCTCCCAGCAATGTACCTCAAGGATCATACAAATCACACAATTCTTCCTCCTGCTCCCCTCCAGTTGAGTGTTGCCCACTGCCACCCGACTCTGACTCGTCCATTTATGCCAGACCCGGGAATTCTTCCAGTGCCTTTCTGTCTCCTCTAGGAAGCACTTCCGGGCCATAGACAAAGTGGGGTGGTCCTTACCCGACAGCGCCCACCCTCTACCAATCCCAAGAGACCCCTTACAGGGCTGCACTTCTGGACTCCATTTCCCTAGCACCCCTGTATGTGTGCGGAGAGCAGAGTGGTGCCTCTGAGTTTAGGGATTTGCATTGGCAATCGAAAGGTTGCCAGATTTGCCCAGAGAGGACTTGCCCAGAGGGGACTGGGCGGTCTCTTGGTCTGGAACCCCTACAGATTTTATTTTTTTTTCTCCAGCTTTTTTTTTGTTTTTTCTGTCCACCCTGGCCATCGGACCTTACTTATTCTATGTTAATTAATGTTGACTTATGTTTATTTTTTTATTGTGTCTTTTATTTTTCTATTCATTTTGTAAAGCACTTTGAGCTACATTTTTTTGTATGAAAACGTGCTATATAAATAAATGTTGATTGATTGATTGATTGATTGAGATTCGAATTCCATAAATGACAAAAGTGAGTCTACTGCATTGGACCTTTGAGCAAGACCCTTAATCTGCAATTTGCTCTGTCTTGGGTATGACGTTGATCTGCATGTAGGCCCTCCAACCTGCAGGGAAAAACTTGGGGTTTGGTGGCAAAATTGGCACTTCAGCCACCATAAAAAACCTCCCACTGGTTCCATTCCACCTGATACTAGTGGGGTGCTGAGGTGTCACCTATTGCATGGCTGCACTCGGGTCCTAATCTGGGATCTTGAGTTGGTTTGTCATGTGGTGGGTGCAGCAATGCTCTGTATCAGTGCCTGCTCCTAACCTCCATGTAGGTGTCCCGACTGGGTTCTCATACGAGGACCACTGCCACTTAGCGCAAGTGGGAAGGAATCACTCCCAGGTTCTGGCTTCCGCTGATCCATCCCTTATTTTATACCGGCTGGGCACAGAGTTATCTATACGCCCAGCTGGCAAACCTATCCATCATTCCTGTTGGGCCTCCCATCCAAGTGCCTCCCTGGCCTGGACGCCCATTCTTATCCCACAACCCAAGCAGTTATTTAATCAGTCAATCAAGTGACAGAGCATAATGCAGAGAATCATGCAGATACAGGCCAGAAGCTTCAGTTCATGGTGACATCAAACACCAGAATGAGGACAAGTTGGGATATCAGTGATTTTTGACTGTGGCCCGATTGTTGGTGCCAGACGGGCCGGTCTGACTATTTCTGTAACTGCTGATCACCTGGGATTTTCACACACAACAGTCTGTCAAGTTTACTCAGAATGGTGCATGTCTGCTATCCAAATCCTTCTGTGATGATATAATGGATTCCAAATTATCTGCTGATCCACCTATCTTGGTATCATCTGCAAGCTTCACCAGCTTGTTACTTATATTCCTATCTAAATCATTTATATACAGTATATTAAAAATAGCAGTGGCCCCAGCACTGTCCCCTGCTGGTCACTACTCTTAACATCAGCCAGTTCTGATGAGGTTCCTTGCACCATCACCTTCTGCTCCCTGTGTCTGAGCCAATTCTGCACCCATCAACACCCCAAACCCTGAACTGCCACTTCTTTTAATTTGATGCCCACCCTCTCATGTGGCACCTCATCAAATGCTTTCTGAAAGTCCAGATAAATAATCTCATCTATCCACTCTGGTCGTATCCTTTTGTTACTTCCTCATAGAATTCCAGCATGTTAGTAAAACATTCCCCCTCTAAGCGAGGGTCCTGTCCTTCTCCAGCTCTCCTGCACGTCTAACCTTTGGTTTAATAAACTATTTGTGGTTTCCAGCTCATACAGAATAATAAAAAATATGTAGGCATAAATAAGTCTTTTTAGTCCTAACTCTTACATCTTAATGCTTAGAGAAACGTAGTATTTACTTTTCTCATGTGCTTATAACAATTTCAAGAATACATTTTATCTATAAGGTCAGAAGAGAATGACCAGAGCTGACAGAAAAGCTAAGGTCACTCAAATGACCACTCTGTTACAACTGAGCTGAGGAGGAAAGCACCTCACAATGCATAACACTCCGAACCTTGAGGTGGATGGGCTACAACAGTAGAAGACCACGTTGAGGTTCATTACTGTCTACCAAGAATGGACAGCTGAGGCTGCAGTGGGCACAGGTTCACCAAAACTGGACAACTGAAGACTGGAAAGACGTAGCCTGGTCAGATGAAACTTGTTTTCTGCTGAGGAACAAGAGGTGACAACAGGTCAGAGGAATGAAGAGGATGCAGGGAGTCGAGTTGGCGAAGGTGGAGGACTTAAAATACTTGGGAGTAACGAGGAGTACGAGTTCAAGTCGAGTTTTGAAAGTCCTTAAAGTCTTACTGTCTACCACACTACTTGGTCGCGTATTCAAAGTGTCTGTCGTTCTTTGTGTAAAGACAAACTTCCTAATGTTTGTGCATAATTTCCCCTTCACAAGTTTCCAACTGTGTCCCCGTGTTCTTGATGAACTCATTTTAAAATTACCATCTCGATCCACTGGACTAATTTACTTCATAATTTTAAACACTTCAATCAGGTCTCCTCTTCTTTTGCTTAAACTGTAAGGGTTCAGCTCTTTTAATCTTTCCTCATAACTCATCCCCTGTACCCCCATAATCAGCCCAGTCGCTCTTCTCTGAACCTTTTCTAGTGCTGTTATGTCCTTTTTGAAGCCTGGAGATCAAATAAAATATGCATCCATGATATATCATTAATTAAAAAAGAACAAATTGGTATTAGTGGGCTCCTTTCAAAAAATGTTAGGGGGGGTGCAATTAAAACTGTTATGAAAACTCGGGTCGCAAATACTTAAAGGTTGAGAAACGCTGTTATAAAGCCTGAGCGTCACCTCCTGTGACTTGTACTCCACACATCAAGGCGCTATATAACCTGACATTCTGTTAGCCTTCTTAATGACTTCTGAACACTGTCTGACAGTCGATAGTGTCAAGTTCACTATGACTCTTAAATCCTTCTCTACCGCTACTGTGTTCTTTTTGTGGCATGGAGACCAAAACTGCACCCAGGACTCCAGATGAGGCCTCACCAGTGTGTTATAAAGCCTGAACAGAACCTCCTGTGACTTGTACTGCACACATCAAGGCGCTATATAACCTGACATTCTGTTAGCCTTCTTAATGGCTTCTGCACACTGACTGAATGTTGATAGCTTAGAGTCCACTATGACTTCTAAGTCCTCCTCATAAGGTGCACTTTCGATTTTCAGACCTCCAATTGTGAACCCAAACCTAACAAGACCTAAACCTGATGCAAGCGTTAGGCTCAGCTCTTTTAATCTCATATCTCATCCCATGTACCCCCATAATCAGCCTTGTCGCTCTTCTCTGGACCTTTTCTTGTGCTGTTCTGTCCTTTTTGTAGCCTGGAGACCAAAGCTGCACACGGGACTCCAGATGAGGCCTCACCTGTGTGTTATAAAGCAGTGGTTCTCAAACTGTGAGGCGGGCCCCCCTAGGGGGGCGTGAAATAACAAAAAGGGGGGCGTGAAGATGTGAAAAAAAGAAAAGAAGAATCAAAAATATGAAAAATACATCCAATGAAACTAAAACAAATTAACTTAAACTACATTCTGATACTAGAAAAATAAATATAGAGTTAGATAAATGTCGATAAAAGTTAAGTAGTGTCACAAAAACGAGACATAAACAGATAAAGGTTTGAGGCAGCCACCCATATAATATGGTATCCCGGCTGCAAAAGTTGTTTTTATGAAATAATCAGCCCTGAAGTGCATAGAACTGAGTCCAGAACGAGACTGAGGGAAAAGGGGAAAGGGGCAGGCTTTTAAAGGGGAAGACAGGAAGTGAGGTCATAAGGATCGGGCACATGTTCTTCAATCATTGGATCAGGCCCAGACGTGACATCAGAGGGGCTGGAGCTGGTAAGGTCTACTTCCATTGGCTCGGTCCTGGAAGTGATGTCAAGAGAGCCAGGTGGAATCTCCCAAGAATGGTCTACAGGAAAGGGAGAAAAAGAGTCAGTGCACTCTGCCACATCCCAGCATGCCTCAGAACTGCCTTCACTCAAGCCCTTTAGCTTCCTCCCATGCGCACGTGTGTGACAGTAGGTAAAATAAAATATGCATCTATGACATATCATTAATTAAAAAAGAACAAATTGGTATTAGTGGGCTCCTTTCAAAAAATGTTAGGGGGGGCGCAATTAAAACTGTTATGAAAACTCGGGTCGCAAATACTTAAAGGTTGAGAAACGCTGTTATAAAGCCTGAGCAGAACCTCCTGTGACTTGTACTCCACACATCAAGGCGCTATATAACCTGACATTCTGTTAGCCTTCTTAATAGCTTCTGAACACTGTCTGCCAGTTGATCGTGTCAAGTCCACTACGACTCCTAAATCCTTCTCTACCGCTACTGTGTTCTTTTTGTGGCATGGAGACCAAAACTGCACCCAGGACTCCAGATGAGGCCTCACCAGTGTGTTATAAAGCTTGAGCAGAACCTCCTGTGACTTGTACTGCACACATCAAGGCGCTATATAACCTGACATTCTGTGAGCCTTCTTAATGGCTTCTAAACACTGTCTGGAAGTCGATAACTTAGAGTCCACTATGACTCCTAAATGGAAGAGAGGTGAAGCAGAGAGTGCAGGTAGGGTGGAGTGGGTGGAGAAGAGTGTCAGGAGTGATTTGTGACAGACAAGTATCAGCAAGGGTGACAGGGAAGGTCTACAGGACGGTAGTGAGACCAGCTATATTATATGGGCTGGAGACGGTGGCACAGGAGACAGAGCTGGAGGTGGCAGAGTTAAAGATATTATGATTTGCATTGGGTGTGACGAGGATGGACAGGATTAGAAATGAGGACATTAGAGGGTCAACTCAGGTTGGGAGACAAAGTCAGAGAGGCGAGATTTATCCTTCATAAAGAGTAGGGGGTATCATGATGAGCTGGCTAAATTGCCCACCAATGCTTGGTCATTCTGGCCCCCTAATCATATCCTGCCTCTAATTGGCTAACTGTCTCTCACCACTTCGCCACCTAACAGCTAACGTGTAATAAGCATACTAGAGCAAAAATGGCTGCCATCACATCATCCAGGTGGGTGCTGCACATTGGTGGTGGTTGAAGTGGCTCTCCACTCCCCACGTAAAGCGATTTGAGTATATAAACGTAAAGAATTATTACTATGATTCTTTTATACTATTATTAAAAACCTTATAAGAAAAAGTGGAAGAAATATTGGGAAGGAAAATTCAAAGAGAGACCTCCATCAAGGTAGCTGAACAACATCCATCCATTATCCAACCCCTTATATCCTAACTACAGGGTCATAAGGGTCTGCTGGAGCCAATCCCAGCCAACACAGGGCGCAAGGCAGGAAACAAACCCCGGGCAGGGCGCCAGCCCACTCGCAGAGCTGAACAGCATGATAAATACAACACAGCAAACAGAATACAAGTAGTCCTCTTCTCAGCGCTCAATGGCCGCCACAGAAATAAGGTGCGATAACAGAATCAAAATTCTTCTTGCACATCACTCCTCAATAAGTGCAGGTGCAGATTATGCCAGTCACAAGTCATGATATCACACACCCGGTACTTCTGAGAATCTCAGAGGCAATGAGTAAACAAATGGCGGAATCCATGAAATCAAAGCTGGCCTCCAACATTGTAACAAAATAATGAACATTGCTTTAAATGATGTGTTCTTAAACAATGAGGTGTAGTCCATTATAAGTCACATGTTGTCTGAGTTTGGTTGGCACAGAGTCATCATTCACAACAATACTCAGGGAGAGGGGGCCGGGTATGGTTTGTGGAGCATTTTGCAATGGGGTGGGTGTGGTGGTGAGTTGAAGGAAGTGCCATTGCTTATTACTGTAACGATTCTCCAAGGGGAGCCAGGATGACTGTTGGTGGCAATTTCCAAGGAGGGAACCCCACCCTAATGATGATGGTCAGCGGTGATTCTCCAAAGAATCAATTCACCTCTGCACTACAGATGACTTTCAACTGTAATTCTTCAAGGGGGACCTCCACCACAGAGATGATGGACACCTCTGCACCCTGGATGACTGTAGGGGGTGATTCTCTAAGGGGGATTCCCACTGAAGAGATGATGGACACCTCTGGATCCCAGATGACTGTCAAGGGTAATTCTTTAAGGTGGACCCCAACTCAAGAGATACTGAACACCTCTTCACCTCGGATGACTGTCAAGGGTAATTCTCCAAGGAGGACCCTGACTCAAGAGATGCTGGTCACCATTGCACCCCGGTTAACTGTCGAGGACAATTCTCCAAGAGGGGCCCCCACCACAGAGATTATGGACACCTCTGCACACCAGATGACTTTTGAGGATGATTCTCCAAGGTGGACCCCCAACTCAAGAGATGCTGGACACCTCTGCACCTCAGATGACTGTCAAGGGCAATTCTCCAAAGGGGACCCCAACTCAAGAGATGCTGGACACCTTTTCACCCCGGATGACTGTTGAAGACAATTCTCCAAGAGGGACACCCACCACAGAGATGATGGACACCTCTGCACACCAGATGACTTTTGAGGACGATTCTCCAAGGGGGACCCCCACCACAAAGATGATGGACACCTCTGCACTCCAGATGACTGTCAAGGGCAATTCTCCAAGGTGGACCCCCAACTCAAGAGATGCTGGACACCTCTGC
>JANRMT010062841.1:6081809-6099418 GCA_026402145.1 Polypterus bichir lapradei | reverse complement strand
CACCTCTGCACTCCAGATGACTGTCAAGGGTGATTCTCCAAGGTGGATCCCAAGTCAAGAGATGCTGGACATCTCTTCTCCCCAGATGACTGTCGAGGATGATTCTCCAAGGGGGACCACCACCACAGAGATGATGGACACCAGATGACTGTCAAGGGTAATTCTTCAAGGGAGACCCCAACTCAAGAGATGATGGACACCTCTGCACCCCAGATGACTATCTGAGGAGATTCATAACTCATAGCCCCGAGAAGACAGTCAGCGGCAACGTTGCATCTTGAAAACACAAAAAAGGGAGAATTTGGACAAGAAAAAAAAGTTTTAAGAACCTCAGCTTTAAATAATTAATACATCCATAATCTGTTGCTGGATTTGGAATCACTGCATATCAGACCCCAAATAAGTGTAAAAAACACACATAACAAAAAATCCCAATAAAACATCAACATGGAAGGTCAGTGATACTAATACAAGATTACAAATGTGAACGAGAGTCTACAATAAAAGAAAACTAAAAAACGCGGAGTGTGTGAATGACGTTCAATGGCACAAACATTCATTTTCTTATTTATCTGAAAAATTAGGATGCAATGTGCTGACGATTGATGACATGAAGATCTTTAAAATGATGAAATGTGATTTAATAGAATTGGGCACGAAATGGATCGCAGCAAAACGGAAATGTAGAAATTCAAGACAGCCAAAATCGATGAAGCACAGCAGAGGAGTCAAACTGTCAAGAACTGCAATAGGAGCAACATAAGCGATGCCAACAGACTACGCCAGAGCAGACTGATGGACGTGAATAGACTATCTGTCAAAACAAGGTTAAGGTTAAATCGGTCTGGAAGGGTCCATCCAGTACTTCATTGTAAACTGCAATTTAGTGAGACCGTAGGAAGTCACTCAAGGGGGAGATTCTACAACACTATGCAAGCAGTTAGCGTAACTGATATAATCTTCATCACTGTGTGTACTGACACACACGCGTCGGGGGGGCAGTCTCAGGGCTGGTGCATCGAATGTAATGCCACTCCGGGATGTGAGAGGGCGCTGTCATTCACACATTCTTCTTTTCCATCTGCAGACCAGAGGACCCGATAGTCAAGGATAACTGAAGACACGCCCACTTCCATACCAAAGCACCTCCCCTTCCGGGGTGGAGGACATTCAGTTGCCGCCCCTTTCCTGAAGTGACCGGCCTGATGGACGGACTTGCGTCTGCTTGCTTGACAACTTCAATTTGCATTCCTTGTTTTCACAAAATACGGCTGATGCCCCAACTCTTCATCTGTGGCTGTGTAGAGACTGAACTGGAAACAGAATCAAACGAGAAAGTTCAAAAATACAGGGTGAGTCAAAAAGAAGTGCCACATTCAAATGTTTATTCTACAAAAACGCTACAAGATAACATAAATGTCATTATGACACAAGAAAAGGTTTACAAAATGTGTCTTCAAATTGATGGCCATCATTAGCGATACACTCTTCGAGACGATTTCTGAACGCTCGTGTGATTCGTTCGGCCATTTCAAAGGGAATAGCGGAGATTTCGTGGTGAATAGCATCCTTGAGGGCTTCAAGGTTTTGAGGTCGGTGTGTGTAGACCTTTGACTTTAGAAGAAATTACACGGAGTGAGATCAGGTGAACGTGAAGGCCACCTGACATCGCTGCACAGGGAGATCAGCTTCTCAGGGTACATCTTCCGCAAATCTTACATGGATCTCCACCTAGGCCGTATGAGCTGATGCTCCATCCTGTTGAAACCAGGCCTCCACCACGTCCATTTCTTCCAGTTGAGTCCGCAAAAAGTTCTCTAGCATTTCAATGTAATGTTCTGAAGTGACGGTGACCATCCAAAAAGTAACGGCCTACAATGCCGAATCCTGCCAAAACTGTAACCTGCTCACTGTGCCCAATAGCGAAAGTTTTGCTTATTTATGCAACCACTCAAATGGAAATGTGCCTCGTGGCTGATGTCACATGACGATGGCATCTCGATGAACGGTTTGCAGAATGTTGGCGCACAACTCTCTACGGCTCTCCCAGTCTCTCTCAGCCAGTTCCTGCACTGCCATCATTTTGTATGGACGGACATTAAGGTCCTCATGCAAAATGAAAGACGTGTTGGAAATGCCGAGGGCAGAAGCGCACTAAACGTCTAGGAGACAGCAAAATGGACGCCCTTTCAGCTTGGATGTTTTCAGACATTCGTTCGTACGGTCTGAGGGCGGCCTGGAAATTTTCTGTTCAATGTTGTACCCATCTGTCTACATCTGGCCACCCACTGAAGAACTGTTTTCCGATTTGGGAAGTCACCATTGTGGAAGACGAATGTTCTCTTCGTTCCCTTGTACTAATTCATATCTGAGAAGTAAGCTTTACTAAACCATGTAAAAGCATGCTTTGTTTTAGCAAACAGAAAAATATTTGTGCAAAGGACTTAAGGTCTGAGCATTCCACACATGAGTCTGCCTTATCACATTTTCCCTTAGCTTACATCTGAACGCCATAACAAAAGAGCCAAGAAATCAAGTTTTACAAGGGACGTTAAATGGGCTCAAGGATTGTGTATAATAAAGTGTTGACTGTTACATTTCATAATGATATTAAATCACGCATTCTAGGGGTATAAAAACTTGCCCCACCCAACAGACGGGGTTCAGAAGAGCCCTGACGCTGTCATGTATATTTGATTGTCTGCTTTTCTGAAACTCTTCTCACCGTGACTCTGAAAAATAAAGCTGCTTTATAACCGCACCTGCTGTCTGGTCTGAGTTTTCGTCCACACCATCAGGAGGAATGCTGAAGTGCGTTCGGAAGGCATGTTGCGTAGTGATGATGGATTCGTTGTTCTTGAACAACGCTTCGATTGTGACAGCAGACACATGCACACGTACAAACGACGTTTTGAACATCAGCGAATCAGAATCTAAACTTAACTCGATAGCAAATTTTAAACCCTCGTCACTAAACTTCCATTTACATGGAAGCAAAAAAGACAATGAACACCGTGAAATAAATGTGAGGGCTCCCCATACAAAACAGCATCTCTTTATGTATTCATTTGTTTAGTTCATGCTATAATTCTGGCTGTGTGTATCGTCATTTAAGGTATCTGTCAATTCTGTATTTATTGTATTGAAGAACGTTACAGTGCCGTGTGAATGTATTCATCCCATGGCTTACTTGTCTGAACTTATCATGATTTACAAATCAGAGCGCACATTAAGATCTCAAGATGCCGGTCTGCTTATAATTCCAAGGATTAATAAAATAACAGTGGGAGGTTGAGCATTTAGTTACAGGACCCCCCTAAACTGTGGAGTGGTCTGCCTGCTGCTATAAGAGAAGCCCCATCGGTCTCAGCTTTCAAATCCTCACAAGTTCAGTTTAGCACACCCTGACTAGAGCTGCTGATTAACTGTACAGACTGCATCTCTATTGTTAGTCATTAGCACTAAAACATAAGTAACATGATAGTTCTAATTTAATACTAATCCTCACCTATTCTGTTTCTCTTCTTGGTACTCAAATGTGGCACTCGGTGCCAACTGCCCACCTGCCAAGTTGTTTTGCCTGCCTAAGGTAAAGTAATCCCTGATGGAGGATCACAGGAATCTTGGGAAAGAGGGGTCCTTTCATCGGATTGGCTGGCCCAGCACTGACTCAGCTGTTTAATGGCCAATAGGGGGAGGCAGCTTGATGGCGGAGGTCTCCAGGACTCAAATCCTATTATGGGATATCATCTACTGTGAAATTCTGCTCCGTACTTGTAATATTTTTATTTGTATACTGTATTGAGGATGACTTGTGTTCTGTTCTGTATATTGTGTTGTGCTGACCCCCTTATCTTTGGCACCCACTGCACGCCCAATCAACCTGGAAAGGGGTCTCCCTTTGAACTGCCTTTCTCAAGGTTTCTTCCAATTTTTCCTTGTCTTCATAGAGAGTCAAGGCTGGGGGGCTGTCAACAGATAGGGCCTGTTAAAGCCCATTGCGGCAATTCTTGTGTGATTTTGGGCTATACAAAAATAAATTGTATTGTATCCCCCTCAGAGTTTGTCCTGTTTTGTCACATTGCAATCTGAAATTAAAATGAATTTTCATTTGGATTTCATGACTTAACAATGTGGTCCAAATTGTTGAAGTGGAATGAAAATAAAATCCCTTCTGTGTATATACAATCCCAAATCTTCTGCAGGCCACAGAAGACAAATGGCAGTCAATCAGAAAATGGAGGGCTCGCCCCACAAAATAGCAGTGACCACTCTGGGACAACAAACCGGAGTCGTGTGAACCTGTAGGGTTACCCATGTCGAGTACGTCATGGGAGGACACAGCCCCTAAGGGAATTGAGCAGAAGGGGGCGGGACACGTTCAGCTTCCCCTCGGCTTTACTAATTGGAGGGGTGGAGTTATATATGTTGTAGGTGGAGTCACGAGTTTTTCCAACAATTTACTGCAGACCCACAGTAAATGTCTTCTTTCTTTTTGCAGTCGCCTCAGCACTGTACTTCCTTATATATATTCTTATAACGGAGCAATGTAGGAGAAGAACGGGCATCCAGAATAAGAAGGGGAAAACTATACTACCTGGATGGGAGGCCAGAGTGATGACGAGTAGGCCAGCGAAGTAGTGTTTGTGTCCGGCTGGCAGGAGATAATGGATGGACCAGCAAAAGCTAAGATTCAGGAGAGTTTTCATCCCCCATACACAAGGTGGCAGTGGTCCTCCTATGAGAACCCAGTTGGAACACCTGCAGGGGTGCTTGGGATATGGAGTCTGGAAGTGCAGCCCTGTCATGGGCCCTACATTCTAATAGAGAGTGCTGCCTGGGGAGGGGCCTCCCTACTTTTATTATAGCCCAGAAGCGCTTTCTGGAAGAAGTGGCATGACACCGGAAGCATTCCCGGGTCCAACATAAAAGGAAGCCTGTTGGCACACATGGATGAGTCACAGTCGGAAGGCTGCGGGCGAAACCCAACAAACGTAGAGAGGGAGGAAGAAAAGTATAGATTTATTGTGATTTGGGGACTTATAACTGGAGAGTAATGTAGGTGCTTGTGTGAATAAGTTTGATTCATGCATACTGTGTTGTGTTACTGAGTCTGTGGTTTGGTGCTCCCTGGAGCAAATATAGTCACACAAGTGCCATTAGGAGACAGTTCATGGGCTGAAATAACTGCATGTTCCCGTCTGACCAGGGGTTGGCGCTGTCCTCTAACTCTTTCTCCTCTCCTCCTACAGAACAACTGATGTACCCTCAACCTAACACCACTTCCAATTCCCAGAAGACAACGTAGCACTACTTCCTGTTCCGGTCTCAAGAACCCACCTACTCCTGACGTCATGTCTGGTCCCAAGAACCCACCTACTTCTGATGTCATATCTGGTCCCAAGATGCCACTCTACCATTACATCATTTCCTATTTTGTGATTATATCTGTCAGCCATTTTGTCAAACTCTTCAGTTTTGGACTCCTGTCTGTAAAGACGTATTTCATAACCAGCACTTTTCACGTATACGGTGTGGATCCCCAACTCTTTCATATTGTTTTGTGCCTTTTCTCACAATATACACAACATATACTGTATATATGTTGTCACACACGTGCGAATAGGAGGACGTTGTGTGGACCAAGTAAAGGTAATTCCACGCCAGGCCAGGGAAGGGTGGGGTGCATTAAACCTTCTCCTGCTATCTCTACAGACCAGCCGCGGGAAAACCTATCTGAGTCAAGAACGTCACTTCCAGTTCCGGCGCCTAGAACGACGTCACTTCCAGTTCCGGCGCCTAGAAGATTGTCACTTCCGGTCCCGGCTCCCAGGCTGATGTCAGAGAAACATCACTTCCGGTCAACCTACCTCACTTCCTGTCAACATACCTCACTTCCTGTCTGACCATTTAAAACCGCCATCTTTTCAAACCTTCACCAGTTCTGTTTTGGACTTCGTAATGTCAACATCATTGACTAAACTTAAAAGAATCCTTTGCAGCTAGGAATATTATACGGGTGGCTGCCCCAAACCTTTTTCTACGTGTGTCGAGTTGCTTCTTTTAACAATGTATATATATATATATATATATATATATATATATGTATATATAGATATATATATATATATAATGTCACATATGTGTGCTTTGGAGACAGTTTACAGGCTCAAATAGATGCAGTTACCTGCCGAACCAGGGGTTGGCACTGCCCTGTAATTTTTCCTTTCTCTTCTCCGGCAGAACAACTGAAGAATCCACCCAATAACATCACTTCCGCTTCCCATCCTCAAGACCCACCTCTTCATGATGTCACTTCCGGTTCCAACCCTCAAGATCCCGCCTCTTCATAGCATCACTTCCTGCAAATCTGCCTATATATGCCACCCTCATTTTCTGTTGTATCAGTTCCATTTTGAATGCAGTGTGTAAAGACGGCATGTCCTTTGCTTTCTTTACAACAGTATATGGGGGATCCCCCCAAACCTTTGACAGTGTATATACTGTCATACACGTGCGAGTAGGAGGCTGCTAAAGGGCTTAAATAATTGTAATACCTCATCCGACCAGGGGGCAGCAGGGTGCACTGACTGTCTTTCTCAGTTCCCTGCAGACCTTTCCCAGGAAATCTTGAAAGGTTCTGGCGCCTCCGAAGACATCACGTCCAGTTCTGGGACCTTTGATGATGTCACTTCCAGCCCTGATGACGACAGTTCCGGGTCCACCCCTTTGATGATGTCACTTTCCGGTCCGGATGATGTCACGCTCGGTTCTGGCACCTTTGATGGCGTCACTTCCGGCCTAGACGATAGCACTTCTGGTCTAACCTTCTTTGATGACGTCACTTCCGGTCCAGACAACGCCATATCTGGCGCCGGGACCTTTGATGACATCACTTCCGGTCCAGACAATGGCACTCCTGGCCCCACCCCCCTTGACGATGTCACTTCCGTGTTCAGATGACGTCACTTCCGATGCTGGCCTCTTTGATGATGTCACTTCCTATATGAGCCTTTAAAACCTCCATCTTACTTACAATGATTCAGTTCTGTTTTGATCTCAGTCTGGTGAAAATCTCTGTTACTTTAAAAGCCTTTTGCATCCAGGAATATTATACGGGTGGCTGCCCCAAACCTTTTTTATGATGTCTGGACTCAATTATTGTCATAATACATAGATATAAAACAAGCAAAAACTGAAACCTTGTGAGTGCATATGCATTTATCCTCTTTGCTATGCGATCTAATCCAACCAATGAACTTCAGAAGTCACATGATTAGTTGATTAGGGTCCAGTGATTTGCCATCAAAGTGTCACATGACCTTTCCCATGACATCTGTATAGACAGACCTTTTCTGAATAAACCCTGACTCTGGAACACCACCAAGTAAGCAACATGAAAACCAAGGAGCACTCCAAAGCAGGTCAGAGACCAAGTTGTGGAGAAGTAAAGATCAGGGTTATACTGCATACCATGGAAGACCATTAAATCCATTATAACTAAATGGAAAAAAATAAAACACCACTACAAACCTGATAAGAGCAAGGAGGACATTCGTTTAGAGATAAACAATGACACCAAGGAGAACACTGAAGGAGGTGTAGAGATCCATAACAGAGATGGAAGTATCTGTTCTTCTGACCACTTTCAGGTGTACACTCCACAGAGTGGGGCTTAATGGAAGAGTGGCCTGAAAAAAAACCATTACTTAAAAAAAATAAAAAATAAATAAGAAAACATATTTAGATTTTTCCCAGCAGCATGTGGTGGAATGAACCAACAAATGGAAGAAGGTTCTCTGGTCAGAGGAGACTAAGATGGAACTTCTTGGCCACATGTGGATGCAATCCCAACACTTCCCATCAGCCCAAGGACACCATTCCCGAGGTGAAGCATGGAGGTGGCAACGTCACACTGTGGGGACAGGAAAACTGGTCAGGACTGAAGGAAAGATGGATGGCACTAAATACACAGTGTGGCCCGCTGGGATGCTTACAGCCACTCTAACCCTGGCACAGACAGACAGGACATGAGTTCCAGTCCAGGATCACACGTTTATTTACAGCATCGCAGCACAGTCATCTTTTCTTTCTCTCTCTTCTCCGACCTCCACTCCTCTCCCAGCCAGCTTCATCCACTTCTTCTTGACTCTGTCTCTGTCTCTGTTTTGTGAGGCAGCAGGATTGTTTAAAGCCGCACCCAGGAGAACTCCAGGAGGATCATTAGGGACATCTGGAATTACTCTTAGGTGTGGAGGAAGCCCAAAGTATGGGAGCTCCCCCTGGTGGCATCCCTGGAACCCAACAGGGCTGAGCTGACCAACACCAATTCCTATATAACACTTTCGGACTCTGAGGGACCGTTACACCCCAAGGGTTCTGCCAAATAGCAGTTTGGGGGACACAGCACCCTCCATAGGTCATCTCCTCCTGTCTTTCCATTACAGAGGCGTCCCGGTCGGGTAAGGGCACACACAAAGGCAGTTCTTAAGGAGAACCTGTTTGATTCTGCCAGAGATCTGAGACTGGGGTGAAGGTTCACCGTCCAGCAGGACAATGAATGATCCCAAACATACTGCTAAAGCCACATTGGAGTAGCTTAAAGGGAGACACGGAAGCATCTTGGAATGGCAGAGTCAAAGCCCAGACCTCAATCCAGTGAAGAATCTGTGGCTTGACTTGAAGCCACCAACGTAAACCATCGAGCTTGAAGGAGTTGGAGCAGTTTGGCCTTGAGGAATGGGCGGAAATCCCAGTGGCGAGATGTGCTTAAGCTAATGGAGACATTCAACAAATGACTTATAGCTGGAATTGCAACAAAATGGGGCTCGACAAAGTACTGGGCAATATCTATGCACACTCACGAGTTCTGCTTGTTTGTCTAAATTATTGTTGGTGTCACAATAAAAAAGATCTTTCACCATGGTGCTGAGCCCCACCCCAAAAAAAATCCATTTATATTCAATTCTGTAAGACACGGGGAGCCAGTGAAGACGGAGCAGGATGGCTGTGATGTGCTCGCTGCTGCTGGTCCGAGTCAGGACTCTGGCAGCCGAGTTTTGAATAAGCTGGAGCTGTGATATAAGATTAGAAGGGACACCTGCCAGTAGGGAATTACAATAATCGATGCGGGATGTGATAAAAGCAGGGACAAGTGAAAAGGAGAGGGAGGAGCGAACACGGGATACGTGACGGAGGTGAAAGTAAGAAAGTTTCTTAATGTGACTTATGTGGGCGGAATAAGAGAGGGAGGAATCAAAAACGACACCAAGATTCTTTGCAGTAGAGGCAGGTCTGATGAGATAGATAGATAGATAGATAGATAGATAGATAGATAGATAGACTAAGTTTAGTATAGTCGGCAGGATTAGATAGATAGATAGATAGATAGATAGATAGATAGATAGATAGATAGATAGATAGATAGACTAAGTTTAGTATAGTCGGCAAGATTAGATAGATAGATAGATAGATAGATAGATAGATAGATAGATAGATAGATAGATAGATAGATAGATAGATAGATAGATACTTTATTAATCCCGAGGGGAAATTCACATACTCCAGCAGCAGCATACTGATAATAACAATATTAAATTAAAGAGTGATAACAATGCAGGTATAACAGACAATAACTTTGTATAATGTTAACGTTTACCCCCCTGGTGGAGTTGAAGAGTCTCATAGTGTGGGGTCTCCTCAGTCTGTCAGTAGAGCAGGATGGTGACAGCAGTCTGTCTCTGAAGCTGCTCCTCTGTCTGGAGATGATCCTGTTCAGTGGATGCAGTGGATTCTCCATGATTGACAGGAGCCTGCTATGTGCCCGTCGCTCTGCCACGGATGTCAAACTGCCAGCTCTATTGTAGGCACAGAGCTGGCAGTTTTTTTTTTTTTTTTTTTTTTTTTTTTTTTTTATATATATATCACCGCCAAGATGGACTGGGAAGGAGCTCATTTTATTAAGTTGCACTTTAGTCCCAATTTGCAGGAGTTCAGTTTTGTTGCAATTTAATTTTAAAGAGTTCTGCTCAGTCCAGGTATTAATTTCACTAAAGGCAGGTTGTGAGCTGAGAAAGCTCTGATGAAGTTCCACTTCTTATACTGAAATACACTGAAAAAAGTATAACCTCCATTCAACTTAAAATCATTAAGGTAATGATTCACACTTAATATTTTCAATCATGAACCAATATAATTCTTTGTATCTTATTGAAGCCACAATTATTAAGTTGAGGCAAATCATTTAGAGTGATTGGGTGTAATTCACTTGTTTTATACTGAAGTAAATCTGTTTTTTAAGTTGTTACAATTTATAATGGTTTATTGGTCATAACCTGTTTTTCTGCTATTAGAAATATTATGAACATAAAACACTCCAATGCTGTACTTTTTACATTTATTTAAAAATCTAGTGCAAATACACAAGCATTTTGCAGTGTAAATCTTAAATATACAAAAAAAAATTATGAAACGTTTCTATAGCTTTCTTGAAAGTGAAATGTTTTATTACGAGTTCTTATACTTAAAATTAACAGTTCAGAAACAGGGTTACTTACCAGAAATCCTCCGTTATAAAAGTCTGCTGCTGAAAATGACCAGACCTGTATAGCCAAGTCCACTCCACTCGGGGAAGTGTTCTTCTTTTTTGGCAGCTGGAAAGCCATCATGCTGGAAAGTTCAACCGGAAGAAAATACAAACGGCCCCTCAAACACAACACACGAACAACCTAAAATATTAGGTTAACTGAAATAGGATATTTACGTTTATTCCCTCCACCATAACTTACTTGGGTACAAACAAACTTTTTTTTTTACTTTGATTGAGATCTGAAACCAAATATTTCAAGCTACAACACTAAATGACTAATCTTAAGTTGCTTGAAAGAGAAAATTTACGTTGAATGAACAACATCAATGTAATACTTTTTTCAGTGTAGAGATGAGTATCATCTGCATAAAAATGATAGCCCAGTCCATAGCTACGAATGATATGGCCAAGGGGAAGCATATAAATACAGAAGAGAAGAGGGCCGAGGACAGAGCCCTGAGGAGCTCCTTGTGTGACTGGCACCGAGCTGGATCTGCTGTTGCCAAGACTAACAAACTCTTGCCTATCAGTCAGATAGGACTTGAACCAGTGGAGGGCAGTGCCAGAGATACCCAGCATGTTCTCCATTCTGGACAGTAGAATGTCATGTCTGACCTGAGTGTCAAATGCAGCACTGAGGTCTAACAGAATTAATATGCTGGTTTGTCCAGAGTCTGCTGCCTTAAGCAAATCATTGGTTACCTGTAAAACGACCTCGCGCCAAACTAGATCAGTGACCTTCTCCAGCACTATGTGCCTGTCCACCCACTAAGGTCCTCTGATTCTGGTAATCTTGTTGTGCTCCACACTAACCTACACTCCATGGGTGACAGCAGGGCCTTCGGCTGTATAGCGAGTGCCCAGACTCTGGAATGACCTACCGAAATTAATCAGATCAGCTGACTCCATGAATTGTTTTAAAAAACAACTCAAAACTCATCTGTTCAGGAAGGACTTTAGTTCTACCTGACTTTATTTACCCTTCTCTCAATTTACCTCCATGTCAAGATGCTTATGTAACCTGTGTGTTTGTGTGTGTGTGTGTGTGTGTGTTAGACCATCAATTATGTTGTCTGTTAGGATTTTTCTCTGAATTTACTATCTTACTCTTCTTTATTTATTTATCTGGTTTAATAAAATGCTATACGTTGTGACAGATAGGGGGCACTGTCGTCCCCTTGAACCCTTGGATCAGACGCCAGACACCAGATGAAAGTCCCAAATATTGACTTTTTATTATAAATAACTGCACAAAGCACCCTCCACTCCACAATACTCATATAAATCACAATAATCCGGTACAATAAACAATCCTCCACACCCAGACATGTTGTCACCCTGCCACCCAACTCAACTCGCCCGTCTGGGATCTCCCACAGTCTTTTATAGTCCTCGACCCGGAAGTGTTTCTCTCTCTCTGTCCATGTGACTGGCAAAACTTCCGGGTCAAATAAAAACTCCTTTTCTTCAACCCGGAAGTCCGTCATTTCTTCTGTCCACGTGACTGGGACGTACTTCCGGGCTGTAGGGAAAATAATCCTTGTTCCTCACTGCAGCGTCCTCTAGCGGCCCCCTTGGTATCCATCAGGGCTGTGGATAAAAACTCCATTGTCTAGGATTCCCTGCTGGCATTCGGGGCACCTCCATGCTGCAGGGAGGGCTCCATCTGGCGGCCTGGAGGTATTGGCCAGGATGAATGGCCGGCCATATACCACAACTGTATACCCTGCCGTTCTTTCTTAAACTCTGTGAAGTGCCTTGAGCATGGGAAAGGTGCTGTATAAATAAAATGTATTATTATTATTAAAAAATCCATTTAAATTCTGGCTTGTGATGGGACAAAACTGAACCAACACCGAGGGGGAGGGGGGTGAATACTTTCTCACAGCACTGTATCTTCTGTATAAAGTCATGGGTCATGCATTTGGCTACTAATAATGCACCCTCAAGATGGAAGCGAGTGCCCAGATGGGAGAGCCTGAGCCTGAGATTGCCTCAGAGATGTGATGGTGATTGGATATGTAAGGTCGTGTGAGGAAGATGAAAAAAATCATGACGACGACGAGGTGGAAATAAAAACCAGCAGCTCCGTCTGGGCTGACAACAAGCTTGGAGTGTGCCAGCTGACTGAATCGCCCGCAAATGGGGCGTCCCCATAAAAAGCACTGCGACTGAATGACGTGGAAGGCCACCATTAACCCCAATTAGAAAGCTGAGGTTCGAGAACCCGTGTGATGTGCTGAGACGTCTCCAGGTGAGTCGTATCTTACTGCAGTTTCATAAACCACTTTCTCTTCATAACTCCAAAGGTGCCGTGTACGCCGCTCTGGGCTTATTCTGTTAGGACGGTGTGATCAGCGGGGAGACCGTTGATGTGTTTGGTGTTAATTAATGTAAATATGGAAGGAGACGTAAATAACATTAATATTATCATAGGAGTGCATCTGTCTGAGGGAGCGAGGAGTTAATGGAGTGTGCTTAGTGGTTATTGTGTCTAATAACCAGCTCCATGTTTTACATTCTTAGTTAATTAGTTTTTGCTCCTCTTTTCATTGATCTTAGTATCAAATTAAATTCCTTTCTTGGGTTTATTGAGGTCCTTATGTAATTATGAGTCAAATTGAGTTAGATGTTTACAGGCTTTCTCTACCGGCTCAATTTAAAATACACTCATGTGCCCCGGTTATGCCCACTCCATTATAGTCATTATTGTAAGTGCCATGGAGGACAGGCGGGCATCCCACCTGGGATGGAGACTAAGTTTTTGCCTGGCCAGGATGTCATATAGGAAGGCCCGCAGGACTGGAGACACAACTCAGCTCTGTAACGCTCTGTCGTGTTTGTCCCAGCTGGGATCGAACGGCAATAAATGGACTTAGTGAAGGTGGATACCGGGAGCAGTTCATACCTCCACACAGAAGGTGGCAGTGTTCCCAATCAGGACATCCACAGGGTGGAAGTACAGCCCTGTCTGTGTCCTAGGCTGTCACCCCTGACCTGGAAGTGCACCTGACATGCAGTATGGCGACAAAGGAAGCCATCCTGGGTACTGCTTGTAAAGGAGCTCACTGCCTCACATTGGGGGGTCAGAGTCGGGAGGCAGCGGGCAAACCCTCTTGGAAGAAGGAAGGAGGGAAGAAATCAAACTCATTTGTTACTGTGGTATTGATCTTTGGATGGGTGATTATTGGAAAGGTGTGATGGACAAATCAATATCTTTTATTTGAATCCAGAATTATGTTGGGCATAATTTCTATGGTTTGCCCCCTGGTGGTTAAAGCCTGTAGTCCTACTTTTCCAATGACCATTGAAAGTTCAGAGGGATATGAGGGGCAATCCATCGGAGGGGAAGGAGAGCAGAACATTTGGTGCATTGGAATGGCTAAGGTGTTAAAGATGGCTTTTCAGTTCGGTTTGACACCCTTCACACACCACGTCCTTTATCCTGTTTTCATATTAGGGCTCGTTTATACTTCACGCTCAGAACGCGAACGCGCCCGCATCATGGCTGCCACATGTTCCCAGCATTCATTTGATGTATCCTGTGAGCAGGTCCTCAGAAATTAATGCGACGCGTGAGCGAGTTGCAGCAACAGCAAAAAGTCGGGGGGCACAGTGTGCTAAAGTCGGAATGTGACGTCAGAGTCTCTGTTTACTATCTACGTGTGACAGAAAGCCGCTTTGTGGATCCTACGAGATCGATGTGCACGTTTTGATGTTTGATGAACGGTTCGATGTGGTAAAGCAAAATACAGACATATAAATGCATTCGTGGTGCTTTTATATTCAAGCGACAGGATACATTTTGAAAGTCTCACGTGCCGTCTTCTGTGCCGTTCTGGGACTTCCTCCTGACCTGACAGCAGTGGCAAACAGCAATAGACACCACACAGAACACATGAAATGTCTGATATGCCAACTCTCTGCACATTTAGAATCCTAAGATTTACACTTGATATCACTTTCATGATGAAATGCATTAAAGTATGTATGTTACATTTTACAGATAAATCTTTAATTTCATTTAAATAATGAATACTGTTAATAATTACACACATGGGGGTGACATGGTGGCAGAGCGGTAGCACTGCTGCCTCACAATAAGGAGTCACGTCTCTGGTGTACCCTGTCTGGAGTTTCCATGTTTTCCTGCTGTGTTTCCACAGTGGGCTCCGGTTTCCTTCCAAAGATATGCAGGTTTGGTGACATTAAAATGACAGTGTGTGTCTGTGTGCTCTTATTCACCTTACGATGAGCTGAGGCCCCGTCCAGTGATTGTTTCTGCCTCGTGCCCAATGCTTGCTTGAATGGACACATCCCTGGATTGATGGATTTAATCAATAAAAATCCTTTTCACCCCTCCTTGAACCGTCACCTTATCGTGGTGGAGGGGTTTGCATGTCCCAATGATCCTCGGAGCTATGTTGTCCGGGGCTTTATGCGCCTGGTAGGGCCACCCAAGGCAAACTGGTCCTAGGTGAGGGATGAGACAAAGAGCGGTTCAACAAACCTCCGATGAAGAGCAAAAACTCTGGACAACTTTTTCCCTTGCCCGTACGCGGGTCACCGGGGCCCCCCTCTGGAGCCAGGCCTGGAGGTGGGGCTCGATGGCGAGCGCCTGGTGGCCGGGCCTGCACCCATGGGGCTCGGCCGGGCACAGCCCAGGGGTCCTTCTTCCCATGGGCTCATCACCTATGGGAGGGGCCAAGGAGGTTGGGTGCAGTGTGAGTTGGGTGGTGGCCGAAGGCGGGGACCTTGGCGGTCCGATCCTCGGCTACAGAAGCTGGCTCTTGGGACGTGGAATGTCACCTCTCTGAAGGGTAAGAAGCCTGAGCTAGTGTACGAGGTCGAGAGGTTCCGGCTAGATATAGTCGGGCTCACCTCAACGCATAGTTTGGACTCTGGAACCAATCTCCTTGAGAGGGGCTAGACTCTGTACCACTCCTAAGTTGCCCCCGGTGAGAGGCGCTGAGTGGGTGTGGGCATACTTATTGCCCCCCAACTTGGAGCCTGTACATTGGGGTTTACCCTGTTGGACGAGGGGGTAGCCTCCCTCCGCCTTCGGGTGGGGGGACGGGTCCTGACTGTTGTTTGTGCGTATGCGCCAAATGGCAGTTTGGAGTATCCACCCTTTTTGGAGTCCCTGGAGGGGTTGCTAGAGGGCATACCTTCTGGGGACTCCCTCGTACTGCTAGGAGACTTCAATGCTCACGTGGGCAATGACAGTGAGACCTGGAAGGGCGTGATTGGGAGGAATGGCCCCCCCGATCTGAACCCAAGCGGTGTTTTGTTATTGGACTTCTGTGCTCGTCACAGATTGTCCATAACGAACACCATGTTCAAGCATAGGGGTGTTCATATGTGCACTTGGCACCAGGACACCCTAGGCCTCAGTTCGATGATCGACTTTGTGGTCGTGTCGTCGGACTTGCGGCCATATGACTTGGACACTCGGGTGAAGAGAGGGGCGGAGCTGTCAACTCATCACCACCTGGTGGTGAGTTGGCTTCGATGGTGCGGGAGGATGCCGGTCAGGCCTGGTAGGCCAAAACGTGTTGTGAGGGTCTGCTGGGAACGGCTGGCAGAGTCCCCTGTCAGAAGTAGCTTCAACTCCCACCTTCGGCAGAACTTCAACCACGTCCCGAGGGAGGTGGGGGACATTGAGTCCGAATGGGCCATGTGCCGTGCCTCTATAGTTGAGGCGGCTGACCGGAGCTGTGGCCGTAAGGTGGTTGGTGCCTGTCGTGGCGGTAATCCCCGAACCCGTTGGTGGACACCGGGGGTGAGGGATGCCGTCAAGCTGAAGAAGGAGTCCTACCGGACCCTTTTATCCTGTGGGACTCTGACAGGCCAAGTGGAATGCGGCTTCGGTGGTTGCTGAGGCAAAAACTCGGGCATGGGAGGCGTTTGGAGAGGCCATGGAGAACGACTTCCGGACGGCTTCGAGAAGATTCTGGTCCACCGTCCGGCGTCTCAGGAGGGGGAAGCAGTGCAGTGTCAACACCGTATATGGCGGGGATGGTGCGCTGCTGACCTCGACTCGGGACGTTGTGGGTCGGTGGGGGGAGTACTTCGAAGACCTCCTCAATCCCACTAACATGCCTTCCAATGAGGAAGCAGAGCCTGGGGACTCTGAGGTGGGCTCTCCCATCTCTGGGACTGAAGTCACCGAGGTGGTCAAAAAACTCCTTGGTGGCAGGGCCCCGGGGGTGGATGAGATACGCCCGGAGTTCCTCAATGCTCTGGATGTTGTAGGACTGTCTTGGTTGACACGTCTCTGCAACATCGCATGGACATCGGGGACAGTGCCTCTGGATTGGCAGACCGGGGTGGTGGTCCCCCTCTTTAAAAAGGGGGACCAAAGGATGTGTTCCAACTTCAGAGGGATCACACTCCTTAGCCTCCCGGGAAAAGTCTATTCGGGGGTTCTGGAGCGGAGGGTCCATCAGATAGTCAAACCTCGGATTCAGGAGGAACAGTGTGGTTTTCGTCCTGGTCGCGGAACAGTGGACCAGCTCTACACCCTTAGCAGGGTCCTGAAGGGTGCATGGGAGTTTGCCCAACCAGTCTACATATGTTTTGTGGACTTGGAAAAGGCGTTTGACCGTGTCCCTCGGGGAATCCTGTGGGGGGTGCTCCAGGAGTATGGGGTACCGGACCCCCTGATAAGAGCTGTTCAGTCCCTGTACAACCAGTGTCAGAGCTTGGTCCGCATTGCCGGCAGTAAGTCGAGCCCGTTTCCAGTGAGAGTTGGACTCCGCCAGGGCTGCCCTTTGTCACCGATTCTGTTCATAACTTTTATGGACAGAATTTCTAGGCACAGCCAGGGTGTTGAAGGGGTCCGGTTTGGTGGACTCAGGATTGGGTCACTGCTTTTTGCAGATGATGTTGTCCTGTTTACTTCCTCAGACCGTGATCTTCAGCTCTCTCTGAATTGGTTCGCAGCTGAGTGTGAAGCGGCTGGGATGAGAATCAGCACCTCCAAATCCGAGACCATGGTCCTCAGCCAGAAAAGGGTGGA
>JANRMT010062841.1:6049409-6081409 GCA_026402145.1 Polypterus bichir lapradei | reverse complement strand
GAGAATCAGCACCTCCAAATCCGAGACCATGGTCCTCAGCCAGAAAAGGGTGGAATGCCATCTCAGGGTTGGGGGAGAGATCCTGCCCCAAGTGGAGGAGTTCAAGTATCTCGGGGTCTTGTTCACGAGTGAGGGAAGAATGGAGCGTTAGATCGACAGGCAGATCGGTGCGGCGTCCGCAGTGATGAGGGCTCTGCATCGGTCTGTCGTGGTGAAAAAGGAGCTGAGCCGTAAGGCAAAGCTCTCAATTTACCAGTCGATCTACGTTCCTACCCTCACCTATGGTCATGAGCTGTGGGTAGTGACCGAAAGAACGAGATCGCGAATACAAGCGGCTGAAATCAGTTTCCTCCGCAGGGTGTCTGGGCTTTCCCTTAAAGATAGGGTGAGAAGCTCAGAGTAGAGCCGCTGCTCCTCCGCATCGAGAGGAGTCAGATGAGGTGGCTCGGGCATCTGATCAGGATGCCTCCTGGACGCCTCCCTGGTGAGGTGTTCCAGGCACGTCCAACCGGGAGGAGACCCCAGGGAAGACCCAGGACACGCTGGAGGGACTATGTCTCCCGGCTGGCCTGGGAACGCCTTGGGATTCTCCCGGAAGAGCTGGAAGAAGTGGCCGGGGAGAGGGAAGTCTGGGCATCTCTGCTCAAGCTGCTGCCCCCGCGACCTGACCCCGGATAAGCGGAAGAGGATGGATGGATGGATGAACATCCTTTTCAGAGATATTGCGGTAAGATGTCATTGGAATTTAATGGGCATTCCAGGCAATTCTCAACACAGCGAAGCCAAACCTGTTCTGACCGTGATGATATCTCGCACTGCCACCTGGTGGATTCCTCCAGATTTCCGTAAAGTATGCGCACAAGTATAAACAGTACAACACTTGCGTAGCAGGAGTGTCCGCTGCAGCATGCGTCACGTCGCGTGAAGTATAGACCCGGCCTTAGGTTTCCCCTGTGTGGGGAGTTAACGAGTTCATTATCTTTTGCCTCTTTGTTTATTGATATTAATATCAAATTAAATCCTTTCTATTTTTTTTTTTGTCTAAGGAATTTTTTTCAATGCACATAATTAAATAAATGTATTGTTTTTATTACTGATTACTAGGGGCTCCACTATGGCTGTCGTGTGAAAAAGTAAGTGCACCCCATACCATGTTTGTTTTTTTTTTTTCTTTTATAACTACTCGATTCACTCTCCCACCCCCGGGTTTGGTTAACCAGATATACAATTTAAAGAGATTGTTATTTTCATGGGAATTGTTACCTACTCTTTCAATTCTATGTTGCATCGCTTCTCCGTGATCATAAATATACACCTGACTGAACTGTGGTTTCTTCAAAATTCTTGTCGTAGTTTTAATTGTTGCGGGACCACAGATTCTCATAGCGGATGATCCATAATTGTGTAAATCTACATTGAATGACGTGATTGCGAAACATTTGTTGTAGACGTGGATATTTTGCCTGTAGTGTTCGTGGATTTCACTTTCACCAAATGACAAATCTTTTAATTCTCACAGATACACCTCTTCATTGGGAGGCAACTCTACTTTTCCCTGATGGCAACAGAAATTAAATGATCTACAAGTCTCTGACTTAAACTTTAAAACCGAACAATATCTACATACTTCTGTCATATCACCTATGTCCATATATTCGATCTCTTTTCGCTGTTCCATTATTTCACGGAATTTCCGTTTGTTATCGCTAATGCGATCTTTACTTTCTTTTTTTTTGATACTTTCAAATTTTACTACTTTCATAATCTCTAACCTGCTCTGCGTGTGTATCACGCCAACGTTTTTGAACGTCTTTATGAAGTCTTTTATTTCTCACCCTGATTGGACCTGCGAGGTTTTCAATTCCACTTGTTCCAGGCTGATTATTACTTTCCTTATTTTCAGAATTTGCACATTGATTATTATTGTTCTTTTCTGCATTCTTTTCTCTCCAGCGCTTTTGGATCTCTTTTCAAGGCACTGCTCTTTCTTTTTCGCTTAGTCGTTGATGTGCCATCTTGAACGTATAAAATTATTAAGAGCTGGGAGCACGTGAAGCGTGTTAATAATAATAATAACGAGGTTAGATGTCTGTGATCTTGTTTTAAATTGTTTGTAAGTAGGGTGTGACGTGCAAAAGACACCGTCTCATGGGTCTTCCAAAAGGTTGTAATGTCTAATCTCGCGTGACGTCAAAGTGTCTTTACGAGATGATCACGTCTTGAACCCAAGATTTTTTTCATTATAATAGAGAGACATTTTCACTGCTCTTTTGTGGGTGTGGCTATTCTCTGTACCCGTTGCCTGGGTTACTGTTGGCATGGTTACATTCTGCTAATTCACAATGGGTTAAAAGTTCACCCTCTCTATGCTTCCATGTCCGAGTTTGCGGATAATCCGTATCTTTGTGTGCATTTTTTCTTTCTGATTCCCTTTGAATCTCCTGGTAACGATCTTGTTTTATAAACTACATGGTCTTGAATTTTTGTCTAACGTCTCGGCTTTGGTTGCCTGTGCTTTCAGTCTTCTTTTGTTATGCTTTGTCCACATCAAATCTTCTGAGGAGTCTCACAAAACCCGCCTCTGCTGTGTCAAGGTAGAATACATTCCTGGGGCATAATGACGTTCGTAGAATTTAAACTCTACAATGACGTAAGCACAAAAGCGGAAATGTGCGTACGCACAAAAAACTCCAGATGCGTAAATCTGTGCAAATGCCAGCTTTCACGTTCTTCCGCTACAGAAATCCCGGTCAACGTGGAAATTAACACACGTGCACGCGCCTGCTGCCCCACCCCAACTCCTCCCTGAATTACGCCTTTTTGAGTATGCAAATCAATATAAATAGCCCTTAAGCTCAGCCTTCTGTGAAAAGACAATGGCAAAAGCACGAGGGAAAATAGAAGAATTTCAGCGAATACCAAATGGAGGCAAAGATAAACATACTATTTGTTGGTTTAAACAGTAGGATAAACAACAAAAGCAAGTTGATTGAGTGACATAGCGTGTCGGAGAAACTTGAAAGCTCAAGTTCACAAAGTCGCACAGTGCCCGAAATAAAAAAGAAGTTGTCAGATGTCAAAGTTGCCGTGAAAAGGCGAGTCGTAGCCCACCGTCTGAGTGTCATATGGAAGCTTATTAGGGTACAGAGAAAAAAAAAAATATAGAGACACAGTGGGGAAAAAGCGCGAAATGTCAACTTTAATCTTGAAATTTCCACTTTAATCACGTAGTTTATTTTGTCATTAAAGTAGAACATCATAAACTTCATCTTAAAATCATTTAATTTACTAGTTTCTCAAATCCCATTGTAACTAAAGTAGCACGTTAAATGCTTTGTATTGTATTTGGTGTTCTATGTGCTCTGTGTGTGTGAATCACTACGTGCTTCCGTTCTTTCTCTTCCTCCGACAGGACACAGAATCCATTACATTTGTGATATTACAGCTCTCTGAATAACTAAAATACTGAGAAGTATACGTGATATTATTTTCATGATGATAAGAGTTAAAGCATGTTATTAAACATGGGAACACGGTGGCGCAGTGATTGCTCATGTCTCACACAAGATGTTTGCTGCGCCATGTGTGACCTTCGATGAAATACTTTACTGTAGCATTACTGGCTCTTTCAAACGTACTAACCTCCAATTCCTGTCCTTACTTTTCTTTCCCCAAATACCCAATCGCCACACGATCAGCTCTGTAATAGACGTTAAGCCATCTGTAAGCTTAGAACGCCGATTCTTCAAAACTTTCAAGGAACATTGAAATATCCTCATAGTACTTGTTTAATTATTCTAATCATCTATCCTTACAGTGTCGCGTCAGCACCAGCAAGAATACAGCGGGAGGCAGGAACCATCCGTGAACGGAACACCAGCGGCTCGCTAGTGCTGTGGCACCGTGTCCTCACATGTTTAATTATTAACAATATAGATTATTTAAATGAAGTTAAAGTTTTATCTGTATAATTTAGTAGACATATTTTGCTCCATTTCATCTTAAAAATTTATATCATCATCATATATAAATACACGCTTTATAAAGTGGCTCAGGTCGTGCGATATTATAACTGTACTGCAAGTTTACAGTCAGGTGATTGAACTTATAAGTACTAACAGTTCTACAAGGAGCACTTGATGGACTGATTGAGTGCGTTTAGAGTTCTTGGGATGAAACTGTTTGTGAACCGCGAGGTCCCTACAGAAAAGGCGTTTTTCATATGAGAGCAGTTCAATAGACAGCATGGCTGAGGCAGCGTGTGTTTGATGCTGTATCCCGATAATTCTCTTTCTGATCAGCTGCTGTAGAGCTGTGATTCACACTCAGGTACAGTGATATAAATACTCCGAGTGGTGCAGTGAGAGTAATATGGAAAAAGATGATCTGCTGTGGCAACACCTAACGGGAGCAGCTGAAAGAAGAAAAAGAAGGTGCAGTGAGAGTAACAATGCTAAAGCAGCTATCATATTTATAATAGTTTGACCATTCCGTTGTCCATTATATTGTTACTGGTTAATTACAATCGGATGCATTAAACTAATAAGCAATATGCGGTTAATTTCAGTGTATTTATAAAGCCGCGTCAGGGATGTGGACCTGAAAAAGAAAGGGTAACCACACTGGAACAGTAGCACTGCTTTGACGCTGGGCACTGCCAGTCTGCAAAACCAAGCGGAGAATTTGCATACACCAGGGTATGAGGTACCGTCGAAATGTGCGTGGCTTTACGCCAAGTTTAGGTTTTATACATCGCGATTTCAGAGTGGAAACATTCTTACACAACATTTATGTGCGCATACACCGTTTATACATGAGGTCCCTGGTGTTTTGGTATTTTTTTGCAAAATTAATTTTGTTTAAGGGGAAAGGGAATGAATAAGGAGATTAGCCTAATGAGGGTGGACCACCAGAATGTTTAGTGAACTCGGATCAGATTAGTACTTTTTTATTTGCTAAATGTTTCTGTTTAAATTTTCCTTTATAAAGTTATCATGTTAGTTTGCATTTGATAAAGGATTCTCAACTGCTGTGTTAATATATGTGATGCACCATCTGTTAGAGCGAAAAATGATGCATTTTATTGTAACATGCATTGCAAAATAAATTTTAACAGATGGTCCATCACAAACATTTAATAGACTGTCTGTCAAAACAAGGTTACAGTTAAGCAAAAGAGAAGAGAAAAACGAACACCGTGGCACATCGCAAACGTTAACGCTGAACACGTCCAACAGGGCGAAGCTGCTGGAACAACAGAAATCAGCTTACAAATGTAAACCTTGTGCTTTAATTTGTATTTTGTATATTGATTTTTTGTCATGAAATGGAGTCTTTGTAAAGGCAAAAGGGGTGTGAGGCCTACAAACATTAAGGGAAGAAGCAGGTCAGGACCGTGACTTACCTGCACAGAAGAGGCTCACCTCAATTTAGCCAGGCCAACAATACTACCTGCTGCTGGCTTCGGCCGGAGCAGGTCACAGAAATGGGAAGGTTCACATATTCACATATCTGTGAAAAGCCCTCACAAGTGAGGGGATAACTGTAAACCCCTGGCTTGTGTACAAAAAACGACAACAAGGAATCTTTGTAAATTGACAATTTATTTATCAGAATTAATCAACGGAGGAGAAAGAGGCAAGAGAATGTGTCTAAGAGGTCATCATTCAGTAAATAAGTCCAAAAAACAGAATCCAGAAGTCAAAATCTATAACCAAAAACGAGAAAGTTACATAAAGCCAAGAAAAACTGGGATACTCACAGAACAAAAATGAAAAGATCTCCTGCTCCCGGGATTTCTCAGCTGACTTAAAGAGCCAGAGGGGAGGGCTCAGGAGGTGGGACGTCAGGGTGGCCCCGCCTTTAGGGGCTCCACCCACAAATTAGGGAAGAGAGGTAAATTTAAAAAGACAATCTATAATAATATGCACAGTGAAATATGCCTAAAAATATGACAGATAAAAACTCAAAAACAACAAAAATAACCATAAAATACATAAATAATTTGTACGCATTGTATTTCAAGTATTTTCCATGTCTTCTATGTGTGACACCTAAGGGGGCAGGTCCATCCACAGTCTTGACAAGGGGCTGAGACCTCAGGAATTTGCTTTTGTTTGGTGTGCTGCTTCGGTTTTTGGATTTTTGTTTTTGATTGATATAAATATTCCTATTGTTTAAAATTTGTTTTTGGGTTGCAGATTCCATTTGAAGCTTTTGTTTTTAGTTTAGAATATATTTTAAAGTTGAAATTAAACCACATTGTTTCTCTACGCCATTTAGTTTCTTTTCATGAATGCCACCATTTCATAGGTGCTTTGTGTGTCGTCATTAACTGTGGGATGACTGGAGGGCACAGCAATGTGATGTCACTAGGCCAGCTGTATAAAGGTCACAAATTGTGAACATTTTCCTTTAGACTTGGTATGTGATTTTCTTTGTTTGAAGATTCCTGGTAAAAAGAACTTTGATTTCAACTTTTGTCGTTGCTTTAGACTTTTTGCACCATCTCCTAAAACTGAACTTGACGCAGTTTTTTCTTATTTAATTATTTATTTTTGTAGCAGGGAAGTAGTTAATTAAAAGCAGGTAGGCTGAGGGTCTAACTAAACTTCTAGGTCTCTGGTCTGTCATTTTTTCCCACCTTGTTTGGATCTTTTGGAATCTTCTTAATTAAATCCTAAATTACCTTTTGTCATTTAGGCCAGGGGTTTTGGACAGCTCCCCTCTCCCTATCTCGTATTTTCTGAAGCCAATTTTCCTAGTGAGGGAACACAGGAGTAGTAGGCCCAGACTTCCCTGTCGCCAGCTATAGATTCCATTTCTTCCAAATAATGTCCAGCACTTTGAACCTGCTGAAAAATTAATTGTGAAATCAGAAGCGTGAACAAGGAGCGAGTTTGAAGACGCCGAAGAGAAAGGTTGTTCTGATAAAAGTGGTTGATGTCTCAGGAGGGGAATGCGTGAGCTTGCGAAGACTGTGTTAAGCGGGGATGGAGAGATGCTGACCTATTCTGGGTAACTGTCAAGCGGTGGAAGGAACTCTTTGAGGAACTCCTCAGCCTGGCGGAAATGCCTTCTTACCAGGAGGCGGCGGCGGACACATCTGTGGTGGTGGTGGCAGAGTCCCATCTGAGGTGGTCTGAAGACTCCATGATAGTAAGGCTTTTAGGGTGGATGAAATCGGACTTTTTTGACATGTGAGAAGAATCTGGAATAGTTGGATTTATTTGGCTTATAATATCAAACCTTTCCCACTAGTTCATTATTTAATCCTAAAGAAGTTATTAAACTGCCAATGCTCAAAAAGTGAAATAGGAATATGACTGGCCAGCGTGAGTAAAACGTTGCATCAGGTAGTGTGGCGTCTACTGGCTAAGGCATGTGATAGCAAACCATCAGTTCAAATTCAATTTCTTATTATAGTGTGACCTTGAGCCAGATGCTAAGTCTGTTGGCATCAGTAATACAAAACATGGCAAAAATTGTACTGTATCAATAAGGTAATTTATCATGCATTGCTTCCCAAGTAGCTAATATGCTGGAGTGTAAATAAATAAATAAATAAATAATAATGATAATAATACACTTTGGACAAGTGTTTTTGTGCCATTCCGATTGCTGTGTTAGTGTAATAGTGCAAATATTTGTGGTGTGTCATCTGTTGGAATGACAATTGCAATGTATTGTATTACTGCAAAATGCATTCCAATAAATAGTGCAAACATTGGCACTGTGGTCTACATTTACTATTTAGAAGGGTAGTACAGCTAATAATAATAATAATAATAATAATAATCCTCCTTAATAAAAGGACAAGTGTCTTTGTGTCCATCTGATTGTTAAGTTATTGTTATATACCATTTGGTATGGGACTTGTAAAAGCAGTGCTAATATTTGTGGTGTGCCATCTGTTGGAATGACAATTGCAATGTATTGTATTACTGCAAAATGCATTCCAATAAATAGTGCACTGAAAATGTTGGCACTGAGGTCTACATTGACTATTTAGATGGTAGTACAGATAATAATAATAATAATAATAATAAAAAGCGCCCTGCAATGGGCTGTCGCCCTACCCGGGGTTTGTTTCCTGCCTTGCGCCCTGTGTTGGCTGGGATTGGCTCCAGCAGACCCCCGTGATGTTGTATTTACAATATAGCAGGTTGGTTAATAGATGGATGGATGGATGGATAATAATAAAAAATTATTTAATGAATTGATTAATTAATTCATTAAATTCATATAAGCTTTTCTGACCTACTGAAAGTGTATTATGCATAGCATCCACATTGATGACACCACAGTAGCCAATAGCAATAATTATATTTTATCAGGTAGTGAGCCCCCTGGTGGCTAAAGTGTTGAAACTGAAAGGTTGAACTTTAAGTCTTCAATGTGCACCTCACACTTTGATGTGAAATAATGTGAGTAAGTTATGGACCAGGCAGCACTCATGGCAAAGAAGTATAAGATTATAGGATTGGATGGTATAAATGATAAGTTTTAAATCTGCAATTTCAAGTTCAAATGTGATTTTATTTTCACGTTTACAGTGAAATACCAACATGTGATGCTTTGCCTTGGCTGGCGCCACGATTGCCAAGTATTATGACTCAAATGTGAATGGAGCTTACCTTGAAACCTTTGGATTCTTCCCTTCTATTAAACTGATTTGCTCAAAAAAATCAGGAACCTTCAGAGATACAGAACATTTACTGCAATAAACACAACATTAGGGGGGTCTTACTGCACCATCGTATGATCTCAAGAAGTCAGTTCAGCTGCCATTTGCTCATACTGAAACAGTGTGTGTGTGTGTGTGTTTTAAGGCAGTGAGTCCCAGTGTGCACCAGTGGTCTGGTTGCTGAATCCATTCCTTTGTCATTCACTTGGGTTGTTCCACTGGTGTGGGAAGTGGGATACAACCAAGTAATCACCCCCAGACACAGGATTGACTTAGCATTAATGCAGGTGGACCCCTCGACCATTCTCAGGATGGCTTGCTTCAGGCTAAGGGGAGAGCGTCACTCGCACCCTTTGAGGATCATAGTGGATGGAGTCCAGACCTGAGAAGGACATGTTCTCCAAGGCAGCAGCAGATTGCCGAAGGGATGGAGATGCCAGGAGATGGTAGTTGAATCCATTTCTCTGTCACCCATGCCCAGGTTGCTACAATGGTGTTAGCAGTGGGATACAACCAAGTAACGACCCGAAGTAAGAGCATTGGTTTAGGATTAACACTCGTGGACACATCGAACATGCTCATGATGGCTCACTTCAGACTGGGCCAACTGGGATACCTCACAACCCCATGGATTTCACATTACCCTCGAGGGCAAGTGTGCCAAGAGGAGTGCAGTGCAGCGACCCTGAGAAGGACATTGTGACAACTCTGGGGGCTTGGCAGCCACCCAGCCCGACACAGACAGACACTAGAGGCACACTGATAAAAACAAAGACGTTTTGATTTTCTTTTTTCTTCACCTGTGATAGATAGATCAGATACTTTATTAATCCCAAGTGGAAATTCCCATACTCCAGCTGCAGCATACTGATAAAAAAACAATATTAAATTAAAGAGTGATAACAATGCAGGTATAACAGACAATAACTTTGTATAATGTTAACGTTTACCCCCCCGGGTGGAATTGAAGAGTCACATAGTGTGGGGTCTCCTCAGTCTGTCAGTGGAGCAGGACGGTGACAGCAGTCTGTCGCTGAAGCTGCTCCTCTGTCTGGAGATGATCCTGTTCAGTGGATGCAGTGGATTCTCCATGATTGACAGGAGCCTGCTCAGCGCCCGTCGCTCTGCCACGGATGTCAAACTGTCCAGCTCCATGCCTACAATAGAGCCTGCCTTCCTCACCAGTTTGTCCAGGCGTGAGGCGTCCTTCTTCTTTATGCTGCCTCCCAACACACCACCACGTAGAAGAGGGCACTCGCCACAACTGTCTGGTAGAACATTTAGTATAGTCGGCTCTGTCCTCTCTTGCACAGAGCATCAGTATTGGCAGTCCAGTCCAATTTATCATCCAGCTGCACTCCCAGGTATTTATAGGTCTGCACAGTCACCTCTGATGATCACGGGCTCCATGAGGGGCCTGGGCCTCCTAAAATCCACCACCAGCTCCTTGGTTTTGCTGTGTTCAGGTATAAGTGGTCTGAGTTGCAACGTCTTCCCCGTTTCCCACAGGCACACAACACAGTCCCGAACGCAAGCACAATCCACACAGTACTTCACTTTCTCTTTCTTTCTCCTCCACTCCTCTCCTCTAAGCTTTGTCTCCCACCTCCCAACTCTGACTCCCGGAGTGGTGGCTGCTGGCTCATTTTCTAGCCCACCCAGAAGAACCTCTCATATGGGCTCAGGAACAACTGCAGTGGCACCCCGCCGGGCCCCAACAGGGTTGTAGAGAACTCCATCTCCGATCTGACACACCACTGCCACCCAGGGGGGCTACCATCTAGTGTCCAGGGGGAGATACTATTCTGTCCATGCTTGTTCCCCCGGTCCCTTCAGTGAAGAGGTGTCCTGGCCAGACAAGGACCCTGGCCGTCTATGACAATGTGTTCTCTGGATGGGATGGTGATGCCTGAAGAAGGTGGCTGAATCCAATCCTCTGTCTGTGACTCACCCCCAGGTCATTAGAATATTTTTGGGAAAGGCGCTATATAAATACAATCTATTATTATTATGGTTGTTATTATTATGAACCAATCCATCCATTATCCAACCACAGGGTCACGGGGGTCTGCTGGAGCCAATCCCAGCCAACACAGGGCGCAAGGCAGGAAACAAACCCTGGGCAGGGTGCCAGCCCACTGCAGGGCACACGCACACACACACACTAAGGACCATTTAGGATCACCAGTGCACCTAACCGGCATGTCTTTCAACTGCGGGAGGAAACCCACACAGACACGGGGACAACATGCAAACTCCACACAGGGAGGACCAGGGAAGCGAACCCAGGTCTTCTAACTGCGAGGAAGCAGCACTACCCACTGCGCCACCCTATTATTATGATGGTTATTATGGGCGGCACGGTGGTGCAGTGGTACTGCTGCTGCCTCGCAGTTAGGAGACCCGTCTGGGTTCGCTTCCTGGGTCCTCCATGCGTGAAGTTTGCATGTTCTCCCCGTGTCTGCGTGGGTTTCCTCTCACAGTCCAAAGACATGCAGGTTAGATGCATTGGTGATCCTTAATTGTCCCTAGTGTGGTGTGTGTGTGCCCTGCGGTGGGCTGTCGCCCAGTGTTGGCTGGGATTGGCACCAGCAGATCCTGTAACCCTATGTTGGAAAATGATAATTATGATAATTATTATTATTTAGGCTACAATGCCTTAACCTGCCCCCCCTCAAGACTGGCCGTCCAGCACTGACTGGCACAATGGCGCCATCTGTCAGTCACGTGTCATTTACAGACCCAGCTGACTGACTGAGGTAAAAGCGTTTGATTTTTTTTTTGTCTCAACTTTCAAAGCTTTGGCAAATCTAAGGGGGGCAATAAAGGCCCAAACCCCCCCCACCCCGCCCCCAACCCCCCCCCACCCAGCTCCAAACCTCCTTCCTCCGCCCAATCAAATTAATTGATTTTTTTTGCTTAATTAAAAGTGCGTCACGTCAGCAGGAGACAATCTCTCCTTGAACAGGAACGTTAAGTCCCGCACAGACGGCCCTTCTCCATCTGATTAGATATCAGCTCTGCCTGGCTGAGTGCGCCTCCATTAACCATTAAAATAAATCGCCGCTCCTAATGAGTCGGCCCGAACAGCTGTGCACGCAGCCGCTATTTTTCTTCGTCTTTTTTCTTCTCTTTTTTTCCAAGGAATACGGTGGGCCAGGTATCTCCCGGCAGCCATCGCCTGTCTGTTTTGTTATGCATTAGGTCAGCGGCAGAGAAAACCCCCTGCTGAGCCGCCGCTTCCAAGAGGCAGCTGTGCGCTCGGCTCTCGCGGCATGCAGAAGAGAAGAGAAAGAAAAAGAAGAAGAGAAAAGAAAGGAAAGGAAAGGAAAGGAAAGGAAAGCCACAGCCCGGCATCCTTTTAAATGTATCAGTTGAAAAGAATCATTAATGGTGGGACGAGCGGGGGAAGGGAGGTTGGGGGATTTGGGGGGTGGAGAGGATGCTACTTGCCCTGCCCCCGCCATTTTTTTGTTTCTTCCTTATCCCCTTATTTTTTTATTTCACCCTGAGTGTAAAGAATATATATATATATATATATAAAAGAGAAATCTTCCATCCATTATCCAACCCGCTATATCCTAACTACAGGGTCACGGGGTCTGCTGGAGGCAATCCCAGCCAACACAGGGCACAAGGCAGGAAACAAACCCTGGGCAGGGCGCGCACACACACACACACACACCACAAGCACCCACTAGGGACAATTTAGGACCACCAATGCACCTAACCTGCATGTCTATGGACTGTGGGAGGAAATCCACACAGACACGGGATTAACATGCAGACTCCATGCAGGGAGGACCCAGGAAGCGAACTTGGGTCTCCTTACTGCTAGGTAGCAGCGCTATCACTGCGCCACCGTGCCGCCACACTGAAATTAAATGACACTTTATTATCTAATATTTTTAAACTCGAATTCTGTCTTGAGTGTGTATCTATATACTGTATATAATTCACTAAGGGCACGCAAGACAGAGAGCCCCGCCCGCCAACTCACAGAGCCCCGCCCACCAACTCTAAGACCAAGGGATATGCTCGACAGAGCCCCACCCGCCAACTGTAACCTTCCTCCCGTGTCCACCATCGCTCTCAAGGCATGTGCACTGCCTGCTCATGTGCCCGCACGCAACAACTCACCAAACACTGCCTCAGTCGCTTTCATCTGTGCAACAGTCCACATGCACCTCTGAGCCATGTTGACTTTTCATTGCTCTTTTCGGTTCAGGCTCCTTTTCTATATATACACTCACCTAAAGTATTATTAGGAACACCTGTTCAATGTCTCATTAATGCAATTATCTAATCAACCAATCACATGGCAGTTGCTTCAATGCATTTAGGGGTGTGGTCCTGGTCAAGACAATCTCCTGAACTCCAAACTGAATGTCAGAATGGGAAAGAAAGGTGATTTAAGCAATTCTGAGCGTGGCATGGTTGTTGGTGCCAGACGGGCCGGTCTGAGTATTTCACAATCTGCTCAGTTACTGGGATTTTCACGCACAACCATTTCTAGGGTTTACAAAGAATGGTGTGAAAAGGGAAAAACATCCAGGAGGCGGCAGTCCTGTGGGCGAAAATGCGTTGTTGATGCTAGAGGTCAGAGGAGAATGGGCCGACTGATTCAAGCTGATAGAAGAGCAACTTTGACTGAAATAACCACTTGTTACAACCGAGGTATGCAGCAAAGCATTTGTGAAGCCACAACACGCACAACCTTGAGGCGGATGGGCTACAACAGCAGAAGACCCCACCGGGTACCACTCATCTCCACTACAAATAGGAAAAAGAGGCTACAATTTGCACGAGCTCACCAAAATTGGACAGTTGAAGACTGGAAAAATGTTGCCTGGTCTGATGAGTCTCGATTTCTGTTGAGACATTCAAATGGTAGAGTCAGAATTTGGCGTAAACAGAATGAGAACATGGATCCATCATGCCTTGTTACCACTGTGCAGGCTGGTGGTGGTGGTGTAATGGTGTGGGGGATGTTTTCTTGGCACACTTTAGGCCCCTTAGTGCCAATTGGGCATCGTTTAAATGCCACGGGCTACCTGAGCATTGTTTCTGACCATGTCCATCCCTTCATGACCACCATGTACCCATCCTCTGATGGCTACTTCCAGCAGGATAATGCACCATGTCACAAAGCTCGAATCATTTCAAATTGGTTTCTTGAACATGACAATGAGTTCACTGTACTAAAATGGCCCCCACAGTCACCAGATCTCAACCCAATAGAGCATCTTTGGGATGTGGTGGAACAGGAGCTTCGTGCCCTGGATGTGCATCCCACAAATCTCCATCAACTGCAAGATGCTATCCTATCAATATGGGCCAACATTTCTAAAGAATGCTTTCAGCACCTTGTTGAATCAATGCCACGTAGAATTAAGGAAGTAGTTCTGAAGGCGAAAGGGGGTCAAACACCGCATTAGTATGGTGTTCCTAATAATCCTTTAGGTGAGTGTATAATCGACCAAGTCGCCCGACCATGGGGTACGCACGACAGAGCCCCGCCCGCCCACTCTCACCGCGTCCACCCTCGCTTTCGAGGCATGCGCACTGCTTGCTCATTTGCTCGCCCCCAACACGTCACCAAACACATCCTCACTCGCTTTGGTCTGTGCTACAGTCCACATATGCAGCTGTGAGCCACATTGACTGTTCACGTTGATAATTATGCCGTGGGTTGGCTAGTATAAGATGTTTACTTATTTGGCAGCTTACAACATTTTATGCCACAATTGCTTCCATTGCTTTTAGTTTTCCAATTGGAGCCCAGACAGGTGAAGTGACTTGCTCAGGGTCACACAGTGGTGTCAGTTGCCGGATTTGAACCCACACCTTCAGGGACTGAAGTCCAAAGCCTTAACCACTACACCACACTACATATATACTCAGCAAAAAAAGAAACGTCCCCTGACTTTCAACTGTTTTTACTTTCAGTAGACTTAATGTGTAAATATTTGTATGAACACTAAAAGAGTCAACACCATAAGACATAAACTAAAAATGTTTCACAATGTGCCCCTGAATGAAGGGAGGCTCAAAATCAAAAGTACCAGTCAGTATCTGGTGTGGCCACCAGCTGCTTGAAGTACTGCAGTGCATCTCCTCCTCATGGACTGGACCAGATTTGTCAGTTCTTGCTGTGAGATGTTACCCCACTCTTCCACCAAGGCACCTGCAAGTTCCTGGACATTTCTGGGGGGAATGGCCCTAGCCCTCACCCTGCGATCCAACAGGTCCCAGACGTGCTCAATGGGATTGAGATCTGGGCTCTTCGCTGGCCATGGCAGAACACTGACATTGCTGTCATGCAGAAACTCACGCACTTTTTGCCACTCCTGTCTGGTCCAGCGAAGGTGGGTTTGTGCCCATAGGCGGCGTTGTTGCTGGTGATGTCTGGTAAGGACCTGCCTTACAACAGGCCTGCAAGCCCTCAGTCCAGCCTCTCTCAGCCTATTGCAGACAATATGAGCACTGATGGAGGGATTGTGTGTTCCTGGTGTGACTCGGGCAGTTGTTGTGGCCATCCTGTACCTGTCACGCAGGTGTGATATTCGGATGTACCGATCCTGTGCAGGTGTTGTTACACGTGGTCTTCCACTGCGAGGATGATCAGCTGTCCTTCCTGTCTCCCTGTAGCGCTGTCTTAGGCGTCTCACAGTGTGGACATGGCAATTTATTGCCCTAGCCACATCAGCAGTCCTCATGCCTCCCTGCAGCATGCCTAATGCACGTTCACGCAGATGAGCAGGGACCCTGGGCATCTTTCTTTGGGTGTTTTTCACAGTCGGTAGACAAGTCTCTTTAGTGTCCTGCGTTTTTAGAACTGTGACCTTAAATGCCTACTTTCTGTAAGCTGTTAAGGTCTTAACGACCATTCCACAGGTGCATGTTAATTAATTGATTATGGTTAATTGAACATGCATGGAAAACATTGTTTAAACAATTTACAATGAAGATCTGTAAAGTTATTTGGATTTTTAAAACATTATTGTTGAAATACACAGTCCTGAAAAAGGGGCGTTTCTTTTTTTGCTGAGTTTATATATATATCATAGTTATTCCTGATAAGTAGTATCATAGTTCATTTGCGGTACCGATTTATTTGCACGAATCCGAAAGACACGCAGTGGGCCGAGGGGTGGGGCCCTCCTCACTCACACACCAGCCTCAGGATGTTCCTTACCTCTGCTTAGCTAGCGAACGAGAAAACTACTTAACGGATTTACAGTAGATCGTTTTTTTTCTATAATTTGCTTGAACATTCCATTTGATTTTGCGACTTCTCTCATCACGTGAAGTTTCGCAGTTCACTTGCGGTACCGATTTATTTGAGTGAATCTGAGAGAGAAACAGAGGGGAGGGGGGCGGGGCCCTCCTCACTCACGCGCCAGCCTCAGGGTGCATCTTACATCCACTTAGCTAGCGAATGAGAAAACTGCTTAACGGATTTAGATCGGGTGTTTTTCTACAATTTGCTTGAATATTCCAGTTGATTTTGCAAATTTCTCATCACGGTTCGGTTGCGTCACTGTTCCTGTTCCTCCCAACTTCTCCCGTCAATCAACTCCTAAGAGGCGTGTCCTCCCCTTGCAGAGCACAAGCCCCACCCCCAGTTCCATTCCTCACTTTCTGCTCCCCAACAGAACATCATAAGTCAATTCAAGTTGGGGAGCATGCACTGGTACAGCGCGTTGCCGCACCGAATACACAACGAAAATACTTGGGATCCCAGTTGGCAACCCCCCAGGCAGACACGCTGTTCAGTCTCATCCTCTGGAAATGACCCTCTATCTGCTACAGCCAGGTGTTACGTGGGTGACCCCTTGGCCTGGTCCAGCCACTCGGGTCACCAACAATGAGGATCTTATGAGCCGGATCACACTTGGGGAAACATGCCACATGGCCGTAGTGCTGTAGTTGACGCTCCCTCACAATGCAGGTCATGTGCCTTATTCGGGACTCCATGAGCAACACAAAGTCAAACCAATGGTACCCAAGGATTTTCCGGAGAGACACACATGAAGGAGTTCAGTCTTCATCTCAGGTCACTGGAAAGCGCCCATGTCTCACAACCATATAGCAAGACAGGAAGCACCAGGACTCTAAAGACTTGGACCGTCGTCCTTTTGCAGAGATATCGGGAGCGCCACACACCCCTTGCCAGCGACCTCATGATGCCCCATTCTCTCCCAATTCATCTACTGACTTCATAGAAGAGTCACCAGAGACATGAATGTCACTGCCGAGGTAAGTAAACGTCGTCACTCTCTCCACAGACAGACACACTGCTGTGCCCAAGAGGTCATTAAAGGCCTGGCTGTTGGTTTTTATCAGGACCCTCACAAGCCCAGACACTCAGACTCCTCACTCAGTTTCTCGAGACCCCTGATTAGAGCCTCCATTGACTCTCCGAAGATCACAGCATCGTCAGCAAAGTCAATATCTGTGAATCTTTCTTCACCAACAGATGCCCCCTAGTCACTGGACCCCACAACCCTGGCCCACCACCCTGTCCATACAAGCATCGAACAGAGTAGGAGCAGAACACACCGCTGACGGACCACAGAATCAACTGGGAAAAATACAGAGGGTCTCCCTCCATTCTGCACAGCACGAACAGTACCAGTGGACAGGCCAGCCATGACATCCAGCAACCTCGAGGGTTAATAAAACATAATAGAACAGAATTTAAAAAGAAAAATTACAATACAGGAGAACATTAACACATTAACATTACCGTCAGTGGTTTCACATTTTCAGCACGTTTTGCTGGCATCACGCTTCACATCGCTCACTGTTGTTCTTCCAACTCTGTAAACTGAAGCCATACTTGAAGCACATTATTAATAACGTCAGCTTTTTGTGACAATTCCAAAACCACACGCTTACGTTTATCAGCCATTTTAATGTGTAGCAGATCAATTAAAAGTGAGGGTACGCTGTGATTTCAAAATGCGTCCTGACACGAGGGGCTGAGGAAGACCACTGCGTGCTGGCAGAAGGGAGACTTGTGCCAATGTCCCAGAGTTCGCAGCGTAGCAGGACAGTAATAGGCAGGCGCTGGTGTGATCTTTTTATTTTTGGCCCGGATGGTCAATCGAGTGACAGATAATCGAGATTTTATTGTACTATAAAGCGACATGGAATCACAAGGCACTATATAAAACAATGACTTTATATGAAGGCAATTTAGCACCAAGCAGGCAGTACCTCTACTGACTGTGCCATCTTGCCACCTCCGTTCCTAGTGTAGTTCCAGCCTATGATTATTATTTTTATTATTTTTCACATTTTTTTGCTCAGCTTCTCATTTAGGTACTAAAAACATCGCCGACTCTACCTCATTGAGATCCGTCTCGTTGTTTCCGTGACCCGGGGACTGCGACACGATGTTGGCAGCAGTGACGGTTCACTTGTGTGTTGTTAATCAGCAGTCCTCGGGGTTGTGTGGCCGACTTTGGAGTGACAGCTCCCAGCATCCCCCTGCAGCTGGTGGGCTCGGCTAACTCAGGTGTTGCCACTGATTAAGCATCAGCTGGTTAAGTGGCGAGTCTGAGGGGAGTGCAAATGGTGGAGGAGAGCAAATGGATCCACAATGTGCAGCTAAAATGGAATTCTTAACTTTAACAAAAGTGTGCAGAACAGAAACTTTTCATTTTGATTTCATTTTAATTATTTTTTGCAGCTTAACTGTACAGCAGAGACTCTTGACCGCTGTGTGTGGTTTACAGTTTTCTCAGAACATGCCACTAGACTGGAAAAATGGAAGCCATTAAAAAATGCTGCTGTTCTTTTTTTTTTGTTTGAGGCCATTTCATGCAATGATCCCTCAAATCGGTCCCCACTTGATGACATTTCCATTTCTATTTGCATTCACAAACATCCATTATTCAACCCACTATATCCTAACTACAGGGTCACGGGGGTCTGCTGGAGCCAAACCCTGGTCTCCTAACTGCGAGGCAGCAGCGCTACCCACTGTGCCACCATGCCACCTGCATTAACAAACACTTGTATCCAAAGGGACTTAACAAGGAGGTCAACATCCATCCATTATGCAACCCACTATATCCTAACTACAGGGTCACGGGGGTCTGCTGGAGCCAATCCCAGCCAACACAGAGCGCAAGGCAGGAAACAAACCCTGGGCAGGGCACACAACTACACACCAAGCACACACTAGGGACAATTTAGGATCGGCAATCCACCTAACCTGCATGTCATTGGACTGTGGGAGGAAACCGGAGTACCAGGAGGAAACCCATGTAGACATGGGGAGAACATGCAAACTCCACGCAGGGAGGACCCGGAAAGCGAACCCGGGTCTCCTAACTGCGAGGCAGCAGCACTACCCACTGCGCCACCATGCTGCCTGCATTAACAAACACTTGTCTCCAAAGGGACTTAACAAGGAGGTCAACATCCATCCATCCATTATGCAACCCGCTATATCCTAACTACAGGGTCACAGGGGTCTGCTGGAGCCAATCCCAGCCAACACAGGGCACAAGGCAGGAAACAAACCCCAGACAGGGCGCCAGCCCACCACAGGGAGGTCAACATAATGGAGCAGACATACAGTCTGAGGGGGCCTGTTGGGAAGCAAGAGTCACAGGACAAGGTGATAAAATTGATCAGCACAAGTCAAGTGCTCAGAACAAAATGTCATCGAGTTTCACTTCCTTAAGTGACAAGAGCCTAACGAAGCCATCCTCGGTTAGACAGACGTTCACACGAACAACAGAGCCTGCAGACGCTTCTGAGATGAAATTCAGAATTGTGAAAGGAGGTGGGCAACTCATGTCATCAGCTAGGAGCTACACTTGGTCTGAGATTTAATGCCAGTGGTCGAGAAGAAGCAGAGGACCTCACATTGACTACCCTGTAAACAAGCATCAAGAATTTGAACTTAAGTGTCGGTTTAGTGAACTAAAGAGGGGAGTGACATGTGCCCACCTTCGGTGGCTGGTTGATATGCCACTGCACTTTGAGTCATCTGCAGGGGTTTGGTGACACATACCATCAGAGAGCTGGAATAGCCCAAAAGTGACAAGACCAAAGTCCTGGACCAGGAATTGTTCTGCATACTCTCGTCAGATACGGTCCGCGCCTGATCGGCAGCTTTTAACTCTTTCAGGGTGGGTGTCGACTTTTGTCGAAATTCAGGGGTAGAGGATGGTAAAACTTGCTGTTATGTTTTAGTTTGACTCTCTTTGCTAGAAGGAAAGTCGGCTTCGTTGATTTGACCTCGATTGCGCATGTGTGAGTAGCGAGGAGCAAACGACCTCTAAAATGGCAAAGCAAGACCAAAGTGAATACACAAAGCTAAATACTCCATGGATGACGTTTTGCGTATTATTGCCGAATCGGACTCTGATTTGTCGGATTCCGATTTTGATGCAAGTGATCTGGAAGTGGAGATTGAAAACGAAAGCGCGGTGCCGGCTTCAGCTGATCGTGGTGCTGAACACGCGTGTGTAGCCGATGCGCCAACAGCAACGTTCGCCTGGGAGGACCACCACTTACGATGACAAGAGGTACAAGTGAGATTGCATGGCACTGCCATACGAAGACAGGCCAGGCAGTCAGCCTGCCACGCATTCCTACCGGCCATCGAGCTGCCCCTACACAGCCACCTGAGACCCTGAACAGGTGCCAACAGCAGCCACAGACGTTTTACGTTGATTTACGTGTAAAACCTTTGCTTGTGTTTCATCCCACAGTCCAAAGACATGCAGGTTAGGTGCATTGGCGATCCTAAATTGTCCCTAGTGTGTGGATGTGTGTCCTGCGGTGGGCTGGCGCCCTGACCAGGATTTGTTCCTGCCCTGCGCCCCGTGTTGGGTGACTGACCTTTGCTTTGTGTGCTTTTCGGAAAAGTGAGTTGCTTTCAAAAAATCTTCATCCCCCAAAGAGTTAAATAAATAATCGCAGCACTCGCGTCTTTGTGTGTGTGTTTAGTGTGGCGAGAGCGGTTCCCACATGCGGACAACCCTGCACTTAGTGCACAGGTGCTGGATCACCCGCGACCCTGATTGGCACCGGGAGCTACTGATTGCCACAGCTGTGCCATGTCCCCACTTTTAAAAAGGAAAGCGCGAGTGCAGGAAGGAATAAAGAAATGGAAATAAAAAAAGAGATCGGAGGAAACCCGACTGGCCAGCGACCATGAAAGAGAGAAGGAGGGTAAAAGGGCAATGGAAGAAAAAGAGAGAGAGAAATATATATATATATAAAGAGAGAGAGAGACAGAGAGATGGCACACCAGCTTATCGAGTGAGGCAGGTGGTCAGGGGGTGAGCCTCAGGGCCATGGTGACAGGGGCGCTCCTACTGAGCACGCTCTTGGTGAAGTAGGAGTGGCCTGAGTGACGATGTCATCTCTCCCCTCCACCAATCCCCCTCCTCCCCGCCCCCCAGCAGGGGCTGAAGTTGAGCGGCGGGAGAGACGTGAGGGGCTGGTCGGGTTGCCCCGCAGACGCTGAAGGAAGGGCGGCATGCAGGGAATGGAGCCCACTGAAGAAAGTTGACTTCACCCGTCGGGCGGGTATCTTCTTACCTTGCAATGTCCAAATAGGAAATATGGAGGAGATGCCAGTTTGCGAAGGGAAGCATTGGGGCTCGCTGTTTTTATAGTCCGTCTCTGGCTTTTAACCTCGTGGTTTTAATGGATTGATTTATTTGCATTTTTAACCTGAAACCGTGCACTTTGTTTTATGGATTATTTATTGACATTTGAAAGCGCTGCACTTTTTGGATTTGTGAATTGCTTGTCATAAAAGCACTTGCACCTTTCACCATCCCCTTGCTTGGTGTGTTTGTCCTCATCTGCTCAGCTACTGTGGGGTTCAGGAGGATGGAGCCGACCCGCACCGTGACAGGTCTGATCTGATAATGCGTAGAGTGAATGTGCAAAACCGAGAGAGCATAGCCACATGAAGGACACCTCCGCCCCAGTTTTGAATTTAGAACTGGCTGCTGTTACAGTAAAGAGGTGAACGCAGCAGAGATCTGGTGTTGAATAGAAGAACAAGCCGAAATTTCAAGGAGACTGACCTGGACAGGGTTTTCCTTCATCAGTGAGACTTGCTGAGATTCCAGCTGACAACAGTGTGGTTATCTGGAGGGAACAACAAGTACAGCTGAGTATCATTGGCATAGCACCGATATGAGAAGCCATGGGACTGCAGAATAGTGAAGAGGAGAAAAGGACCCTGCACCGATTCTTGGGGTATCACCATGCTTGCCTGGTGACCCCTTGACATCTCTCCTCAACAGGACACAGGATCTGCCACTGGGGTAGGAATCAATCCATCTGAGAGCAGTCCCGGTGATGCCAGGGTCAGAGAAGGTGGCAAGAAGGATCTGGTGGTTGACTGTGTCAAAGGTTGAGAAGAGGTCTAGTGGGATGAGCGGAGATGACCTGTTGATAGCTCTAGCCAGTCGTAACGTATTAGAATCCATTTAGTAGGAGCTTTGTGATCCACCATCTGTTGGAATAACAAATGCAGAGCATTTTGATTACTACAAATATTTATGATGCGCCATCTGTTGGGATGACAAAATGCAGTGCATTTTATTACAACTAATGTTTGTGATTTTCCTTGATTTAGCCCTCTGCTCCACACTTTAAAAGTACAAATCAAGCAATTCAGAAGTTATTGAACTACACATTGCAGACTTTCTTTTAAGGCAATTTGCATACATCTCAGTCACACAACACTTTTTCTATACCATCTGTCCATTTCTGGGGACCATCACGTTTGTGACACAGCAATGGCAGGTCTATTAAAGCCACCATATTTAGGACTTTGTCACATGTCCCTCACATGCAATGACTGCTTGAAGTTTGCCATTTATAGACATAGACCAGGTACTGAGGGTCTTCTCTGGTGATGCTCTGCCAAGCCTTTAATGCAGCCATCTTCAGCTGCTGCTTGTTTTGAGGGGCTTGTCCCCCTTAGGTTGTCTCTTCAGCATATGGAAAGCCTGCTCAGTTGGACTGAAATCGGGTGACTGGCTTGGCGATTCCAGAATTTTCCATTTTTTAGCTTTGATGAACACCTTTGTGGCCTCAGCAGTGCGTTTGGCTCATCATCTTATTGTAAGATGAAGGTACCATCCACTGAGTTTGAAGGCATTGACTGGAACTCAAGCAGATCGGATGTTTCTTCACAACTCAGAATTCATTGTGCTGTCAGCAGTTCCACCATCAATGAAGAGAAGTGTGCCAGGACCTGTGCCAGCCATACATGCCCAAGCTGTAACCAACTACACCATGTTTAACAGATGAGGTGGTCTGCTTTGGCTCTTGAGCAGCTTTTTTTGTTCTCCACACTTTCCTCTCACCATCACTCTGATACAGCAGGTTCATCATTGACTCGTCTGTCCACAAGACCTTTTTTCCCAGAATTCTGCAGGCTCTTTGAAGTCCTTTTTCACAAACTGTCATCTGGCCACCCTCTTTTAGTGGTCTGCACCTTGCAGTGTGACCTCCGTATTTCTGTTCATGAAGTCTTCTGCTGATAGTCGTCTCTGAAGACTGCTTCTGATCTGTTGCCCAGGCGTTTGGGGTCTTTTCCTTGACCATAGCGACGATTCTTCTGTCCTCAGCAGTGGAGGTCTTCCTTGGCCTACCAGTCCCTTTTGTGATCACTGAGCCCACCAGTGTGTTCGTTCTTCTTCATGATATTCCAGACAGTTGGTTTTGGTCATCCTGTTGAACAACAGCAACTACAGACCCCAAAGGGGAGAAGCAAGCCGAGGGGTCTTAGGAAGCCATGAAACCCACCTGAAGATTCGCAGACACCTGTGATACCAATTGTCACAAACATTATGGTGCCTTGAAATTGGGGGGGTACCGTGTAGACAAAGTCTTATGTGACTGAAATGTCTGAAAATCCCCTGCAATGAAACTCTGCCATGTGCACTTTACTTAAGATGTCCAAACTGTTTGATTTGTAATTTTAAACTGATGGAGCTGATGGAGAAAATTAAGGAAAATGAGTCTTGGTCCCAAACATTATGGAGGGCACTGTTTCAAGTGTGACGTGCAGGTGTCCACAAACGCTTAGCCATGCACATCATGTAGATAGATAGACAGATAGATAGATAGATACTTTATTAATCCTCAAGGGAAATTCACATTCTCCAGCAGCAGCATACTGATAATAACATGATTAAATTAAAGAGTGATAACAATGCAGGTATAACAGACAATAACTTTGTATAATGTTAACGTTTACCCCCCCGGGTGGAATTGAAGAGTCACATAGTGTGGGGTCTCCTCAGTCTGTCAGTGGAGCAGGACGGTGACAGCAGTCTGTCGCTGAAGCTGCTCCTCTGTCTGGAGATGATCCTGTTCAGTGGATGCAGTGGATTCTCCATGATTGACAGGAGTCTGCTCAGCGCCCGTCGCTCTGCCATGGATGTCAGACTGTCCAGCTCCGTGCTTACAATAGAGCCTGCCTTCCTCACCAGTTTGTCCAGACGTGAGGCGTCCCTCTTCTTTATGCTGCCTCCCCAGCACACCACCACGTAGAAGAGGGCGCTCACCACAACTGTCTGATAGAACATCTGCAGCATCTTATTGCAGATGTTGAAGGACGCCAGCCTTCTAAGGAAGTATAGTCGGCTCTGTCCTCTCTTACACAGAGCGTCAGTATTGGCAGTCCAGTCCAATTTATCATCCAACTGCACTCCCAGGTATTTATAGGTCTGCACAGTCACCTCTGATGATCACGGGGTCCATGAGAGGCCTGGGCCTCCTAAAATCCACCACCAGCTCCTTGGTTTTGCTGGTGTTCAGGTGTAGGTGGTTTGAGTCGCACCATTTAACAAAGTCCTTGATTAGGTTCCTACTCCTCCTGCCCACTTCTGTTGCAGCCCACCATAGCAGTGTCATCAGTGAACTTTTGCATGTGGCAGGACTCCGAGTTGTATTGGAAGTCTGATGTATGTTGGCTGAACAGGACCAGAGGAAGTTCAGTCCCCTGTGGTGCTCCTGTGTTGCTGACCACAATGTCAGACCTGCAGTTCCCGAGACGCACATACTGAGGTCTGTCTGTAAGATAGTCCACGATCCATGCCACCAGGTGTGAATCTACTCCCATCTCTGTCAGCTTGTCTCTAAGGAGCAGAGGTTGGATGGTGCTGAAGGCGCTAGAGAAGTCCAGAAACATAATTCTTACAGCACCACTGCCTCTGTCCAAGTGGGAGAGGGATCTGTGCAGCATGTAGATGATGGCATCCTTCGCTCCCACCTTCTCCTGGTATGCGAACTGCAGAGGGTTGAGGGCGTGACGGACCTGTGGCCTCAGGTGGTGAAGCAGCAGCCGCTCCATGGTCTTCATCAGATGTGACGTCAGAGTGACAGGCCAGAAGTCATTCAGCTCACTAGGACGTGATACCTTTGGGACTGGGGTGATACAAGATGTTTTCCAAAGCCTCAGGACTCTCCCCTGTTTCATGCTCAGGTTGAAGATGCGCTGTAAAGGACTCCCCAGTTCCAACGCACAAGCCTTCAGCAGTCGTGGCGATACTCCATCTGGACCCGCTGCTTTGTTGGCACGAAGTCTCCTCAGCTCTCTGCTCACCTGCGCTGCTATAATTGTGGGTGGGGATGTCTCACCTATACTGGTATCAGCAGAAGGATGGGTGGAGGATGCAGTATTCCGAGGTTAGAGTGGGTTAGGGTGGTCAAACCTGTTAAAGAAGTTGTTCATCTGGTTTGCTCTCTCCACATCTCTCTCGATGGTGGCACCCCGCTTCGAGCTGCAGCCAGTGATGTATTATAGCCATGTATTAAAATGTGTAAAAATGTAAGCACAATCTATGAGAGGCAGGCCTTACCTGCTGATAGCCGAAGAAGTGCCAGCTTTGCCCGAACATCCACGGGCAGGTGCACGTTGAACAGTTCCGTTTTTAGACTATAAAGCTTTTACTTTGATTTCCCTTTCTAATGAATTAATCCGCAGCCTGACACTTGACGTGACTGTGGAGTGGATGGCCTCATGGAGATTCCTTTTCATGGCTTTTTCTCCCCTTAAAGTGCTGCTTCAACATTTTCCGTTTTTCTCCTTGAAGGAGCCAACGTGGCGACTTCAGTGAACACTAAAGGCTGCGATTTCTGCCATTTACTTCTGTTTTGTCTTAAAAAACTTTCCAAAAATGATTGACAGCCCCCCTCCTGTGAACCCTCGATTGGTTGGGGGTCTCTCCTGATGGTTTTGAACACGTCAGTCCAAGTCCTAAGCGACTGTTCGTTAGCAGGAGGTGGCATACATGCTGTAGCAATGCCGACAGGAGAGACTCGCTGTACAGAATATTACAAAAAGTCATTTCTCAGCTCCGCAGCACGTTGTGTTCATTTTTAAAGGTCAGTGTGTTTTTTCGTTTTTTTCTTCTCCACTTGTTATTTCTTTTCCCCACTGACAGCTCAATTTTCTTCTCCTATATTCAAAATGGCCTTTTGGCTTTCAGCGGTGGGCAGGGATCATTTGACTCATTGGCTTTTTATATTTTGCCATTTCTCTAGACTGCATGGCACTGCCATTCTGGCCTGTTTTGGGACTGCCTTTCCCACTGTGGTGCAGAGCTAGACAACGGCTCCCTGAGGAGACTGGGACCAGGACATGCCAGTCCAGGCTATGAATGAAAGCATGACTAAAAAGGCGCTATATGGGCACAGGCCCAACACAGACTGACACCGTGAGGCACACATTAAATAAATAAACTTTTTATTTTTCTTCACCTACGGGGCGCGTCTTCCCCATGACCCCCACAGGCACAACACAGTCCCAAGTACAGCAAACAAGACACCACCACGCACAGTCCTCCTTTACACCACCACTCCTCCGTCAAGCTTCGTCGTCCTCCTCCTCCTCCCAACTCTTGAGTGGTGGCTGCTGGCCCCTTTTATAGTCCACCCGGAAGTGCTCCAGGTGCTTGATTGCCAGGTGTGGCGAATACGCTGCCCATACGGGCTCAGAAGTCCCAGCTGCAGCACCCCCTGGTGGCGCCCAACAGGGCTGCACCCAACTCCAATGCCCATGGAGCCCTGCGGGAAACCGAGGCACCTCTCCAACCCAGGGGGGCAGCCATCTAGCATCCAGGGGGAGGTACTGCACAGTCCATGGCTGCTCCCCCTGAACTTATAATGAAGGGGCGTCCCAGCCGGGCATGGACACACTGGATGTGTGCTACTATTGTGGAACCGTGAAGATTCTCTCCTTAAAAGAAGGTTCTAGGAGTCGAGGGATAGGCAAACAGTTTAACTGCAATAAACAATAATAAAGATTCAACCCAATTAGGCCAAACTGAGCTGAGTCCCGAACAAGTCAAATGTCACACTTTATATAATCATTTCTTCTCATCTTGTCCTCGTTCATAACAATGCTGTCTATTCTGACTCCTTACTCCAGCTGGCTTGAATACTTGGGATCGACAGCACAGAGTAATGGGGATTGTGGAAGAGAAGTGAAGAAGAGAGTGCAAGCAGAGTGGAGTGGGTGGAGAAGAGTGTCAGGAGTGATTGGTGACAGACGGGTACCAGCAAGAGTGAAAGAGAAAGTCTACAGGACGGTAGTGAGACCAGTTATGTTATAGGGGCTGGAGATGGTGGCACAGGAGACACAGCTGGAGGTGGCAGAATTAAAGATGCTAAGATTTGCATTGGGTGTGACGAGGATGGACAGGATTAGAAATGAGGACATTGGAGGGTCAGCTCAAGTTGGAAGGTTGGGAGACAAAGTCAGAGAGGCGAGATGGCGCTGGTTTGGACCTGTGCAGAGGAGAGATGCTGGGTGTATTGTAAGAAGGGTGCCAAGGATAGAGCTGACAGGGAAGAGGAGAAGAGGAAGGCCTAAGAGAAAGTTTATGGATGTGGTGAGAGAGGACATGCAGGTGACAGAGCAAGATGACAAGGACAGAAAGATATGGAAGAAGATGATCCGCTGTGGCGACCCCTAATGGGTGCAGCCGAAAGAAGAAGAAGAAGAAGAAGAAGAAGAAGAAGAAGACTCCAGCTGGCTTCTCACGGGCCCTTTCTTGGCCACCAATATTGTTCTCAGCTTATCACTTGTCTTCATTCTTGGCTTCCCTTATTTCCTAACTGGCCTTCAAACATTGGTGCCGGGTAAGGTCCTCGCTAGGGTCATCCTCAATAGGATCCGTGATCACTTTGCTCACCTACCAGCGACCGGAACAGTCTGGTTTTACACCTAAGAATTCTACCATCGACCCCATCCTGGCACTGAGGGTTCTCATGGAGTGCAAACGCGAATATCGGCAGAATTTCTTTGCAGCCTTTGTCGATTTTCGTAAAGCGTTCGACTCAGTTGATCAAGCTGCCCTGTGGGACATCCTGAGACTTCATGGATACTTTACTGGATATCATGGCCCGCCTGTCCACTGGTACTGTGAGTGCTGTGCAGAGTGGAGGCAGCCCCCCTGTGTTTTTCCCAGTTGATTCTGGGGTCCGTCAGCGGTGTGTTCTGCTCCTACTCTGTTCAATGCTTGCATGGACTGGGTGGTGGGCAGAGTTTGGGGTCCAGCGGATGTCGGGCATCTGTTGGAGAAGAAAGATTCACGGATCTTGACTTTGCTGATGATGCTGTGATCTTCATGGAGTCAATGGAGGCTCTGATCGATGGTCTCCTGAGACTGAATGAGGGGTCTGAGTGTCTGGGCTTCTGAGGGTCCTGATAAAAACCAAGAGCCAGGCCTTTAATGACCTCTTAGGCACGGCCATCAGCAGTGTGTCTGTCTGCAGAGAGAGTGTCGTCCTCATCAAGAGGTTTACTTACCTCAGCAGTGACATTCATGTCATTGGTGACTCTTCCTATGAAGTCAGTAGACGGATTGGGAGAGCATGGGGGGGTCATGAGGTCACTGGAAAGGGGTGTGTGGCATTCCTGATATCAGCAAAAGGTCGAAGGTCCAAGTCTTTAGAGTCCTGGTGCTTCCTGTCTTGCTATATGGTTGCGAGACATGGACACTATCTGGTGACCTGAGATGAAGACTGGACTCCTTTGGTACTGTGTCTCTCCAGAAAATCCTTGGGTGCCACTGGTTTGACTTTGTGTTGTTCATGGAGTCCTGAATGAGGCACATGACCTGCATTGTGAGGGAGCGTCAACTATGGTACTACGGCCATGTGGCGCGTTTCTCCGAGGGTGATCCGGCTCATAAGATCCTCATTGTTGGGGACTAATAAACCGTAAGTGACGTCATCACAGTTGAACCCCCCCATCATGATATTCCCCCAATCCCCCCCTGGAAAAACCAGAAGTGACGTCATCATGGGCACCAGGTCTGGAAGTGATGTCATCATGGGCACCGGAAAACCGGAAGTGACATCATTATTGGCGCCACAAACAGAAGTGAGGTCATCATGGACATCAGGACCAGAAGTGAGGTCATTATGGACACCAGGTCCGGAAAGTGACATCTTCATGGGCACCAGAACCGGAAGTGACATCATAACGGGCACCAGATCCGTGTGGGATTTCCCGCGAATAGTCTTCAGAGGATTGAGAGAGAAAATCAGTGCACCTCGCCCTCCCCTGGTCAAGCATGGAATCGTCACTATTTGGACCCTTTTGTTGCCTCCCAGCTGCTCGTGTATGACAACTTTTATAGCACATTTTCGTACAAATGGTGTAGCTCAAAGTGCTTTGCAAGATGAAGAAAGAAAAGCTTATAAACAATATAAATGTAAAAATAAGATTAAGAATACTAAGTAACAAATAATAAAATAAAGTCATTCAGCTCACTAGGACGTGATACCTTTGGACTTGATGGCTTAGGATTGCTATGTTGACAAATCCTTTTTGCATTTTATTTTTACTTTTTGAAGTTTTTGTTAATAAAGTCTCCTTAAAAAGACTTTTTTTTGTTGCATTGTTCTTGACAGGCCGGGGTTTACGGTGATCCTCTTCCCTAGTGGGGTGTTTGGAGTGTACATTTCAGAGAGCATTCTTGAACCTTGAGAGTTAAACGGCAGCCATTCAAGTACAAGCAAGGCTGCCATTGAGTGCACCTACTCCTCTGGGTGGGCTGGCAGGCTGGTGGGAGTCAGTCCCGCTTCCCCGGCTACTTTTGATGGGCCTCAGAGCACTCTGATTTTCAGGTGAGTGGGTCGCTACAGACACCATCTTTAACCAGGTTCATGCGTGGCTTTATTCCCTTTGGTTTTAAGGGGTTCTTCCCAAGCCCATTTGAAGTCGGTGCTGGGTTAGTTAGACTTCATTTGATGGGGGTCTTCTGTTCACGCTGGATTCTCCTGACGTGTTCCAATTACCATTTACATTCCAGTAATTTATAGGACTGGCAAGCTCAGTTTAATTCAGCTTCTACCCCCTGGGGTTCAATAAGTGGGAGAGACCACGATGTTTCATCTCATTACTCTGCCTTAAAATGGATAAATGGGGGCCTTTAAAACATTCATAGAGTCCATCCATAATCATGAATGCTGAGCAAGAAGTGGACATAAATTAGAGGGTCCAAGGCAGGGAGAGCTTAAGGCACAAATAAGAAGATAATAACTTATTATCTTACTGCCCAATCCTTCTGGCCCTAAATTGCAGTTCATAAAAAATCAGACTTAACAAACTAGGATGAAAAAAATGAAATTACGCTCCACTACATCCGCTGAAGGGGGCAGACGGCGTGTCATTGGGGTTTTTTACTTTGTAAACCTCAAAGGTGCCAACTGACTGATTACAGACCCGTAGCCTTCACATCAAACACTGCAAATGCCCAGTAGGGGCTTGTTACACAATTACCTCATTCAATATCGATTGATGTTGGGGGTCCCCCTTGGAGGTCCGATGTCATATGAATATGTCATACCATTTTCTAGCCCACTTAATCCAGACCACAGTTATGGGTGCCAGCATTAGAACGCAAGGCAGAAACAGACCCCAGATAGGGTGCCAGTCCATCGCAGGGCAAACACACACACACACACCAAAATGTGCCAACTTATCGTCACCAGTTCATCTAACCTGCATGTCTTTGGACTATAAGAGATAACTGGAGCACCCGGAGGAAACCTACTCAGACACATAGGACATACAAACTCCATGCAAGGAGGACCTGGTACCGGAATCTTGGTCCATTACTGAGGGGCAGCAGCGCTACCACTGTGCCACCTACTAAAGACTCTGTGTTTGCAGTTACTACTAGCTGAGGGTTGACAGTGATAGCCCCCTCTAGTGGGCATTTCTGGTGATGTGTTTTGAGAGTCCTAGTTCATGACATCCCGTACATATGTTTATATTGTAACCCGAGACGCAATCCCTGGTCACCTTACTGCACTACTGTGCCACCCTGCATGCCCTGGAGATCATACTTAAAGCTTTGTGAGATTGTGTTCATCACAGTTTGCCTTCAAATAAATACACAAGTTGATGTAGAGCCTTTCAAAAGTGGCCATGACACTTTTCGGTGTGTGACGTTGCCTGCTTATTAAAGTCTACAAGAATTATGTTCACAAAACTTAACTTCTGAATGTTTTGAAATCACTTCAATTTTTTTTTTTTTGTGTTTGTTTGGCACCTCTTGATTCAACAGTACAAGGAAGCCCGCCACACAATCATTTCCGAGAGGAAAATTGTGCAGCACCCAGGAGCAATTTCTCAGGTTAAGGGCCTTGGGCATGGGCCCAACAGAGTAGGATCCCTTCTGACAGTAAACTGGATTTGAACCAGATGGCAAACCGTTCAGCTTGTTTTGATGTCTAGTTATGCAAGCTTTTATTCGCACAAGTTTCAACTTTTTTGTTAAGTTCCAGGAGTAAACTTTGCTATTCCAGCTCTCTGTTTACAATACAATCAATAGGATTTTTTTTTAGTTTAGCCCTGCCTTTTGACAGCCCCCCAGCCTTGACTATCTAAGAAGACAAGGAATAAAAAACCCTTGTAGGGATAAAAAATGGAAGAAACCTCAGAAAAGGCAATTCATAGAGAGACCCCCTTTCCAGGTGGGTTAGGCATACAGTGGGTGTCAAAAAAAGGGGGATAAATTAGAACAATCTGGACGAGAACAGGCCATTCAGCCCAACAAAGCTCGCCAGTCCAATCCACTTATTTCTTCCAAAAAACATCAAGTCGAGTTTCAAAAGTCCCTAACGTCTTACTGTCCACCACACTACTTGGTCGCTTATTCCAAGTGTCTGTTGTTCTTTGTGTAAAGAAAAACTTCCTAATGTTTGTGTGAAATTTCCCCTTCACAAGTTTCCGACTGTGTCCCCGTGTTCTTGATGAACTCATTTTAAAGTCACCGTCTCGATCCACTGG
>JANRMT010062841.1:6021269-6048684 GCA_026402145.1 Polypterus bichir lapradei | reverse complement strand
CATAATTTTAAACACTTCAGTCAGGTCTCCTCTTAATCTTCTTTTGCTTAAACTGTAACATCTCAGCTCTTTTAATCTTTCCTCATAACTCATCTCCTGTGGCCCTGGAATTCAGCCTGTTTCCCCTTGGGATTAATAAAGTATCTATCTATCTATCTATCTATCTATCTATCTATCTATCTATCTATCTATCTATCTATCTATCTATCTATCTATCTATCTATCTAGTTGCTCTTCTCCGGACCTTCTCTAGCGCTGCTATGTCCTTTTTGTAGCCTGGAGACCCAAACTGCACCCAGGACTCCAGATGACACCTCACCAGTGTGTTATAAAGCCTGAGCAGAACCTCCTGTGACTTGTACTCCACACATCAAGGCGCTATATAACCTGACATCCTGTTAGCCTTCTTAATGGTTTCTGCACACTGTCTGCCTGTTGATTGTGTCAAGTCCACTACGACTCTTAAATCGTTCTCATAAGGTGGACTTTCAATTTTAGACCTCTCATTGTGAATCCAAACCTAACAAGACTTAAATCTGATGCAAGCGTTAGGCTCAGCTCTTTTAATCTTTCCTCATAAACTCATCCCCTGTAGTCCTGGAATCCGGCCAGTTGCTCTTCTCTGGACTTTCTCTAGTGCTGCTATGTCTGGTGGGCCCAAAACTGCTCACAGGACTCCAGATGAGGCCTCACCAGTGCGTTATAAAGCTTGAGCAGAACCTCCTGTGACTTGTACTCCACACATCAAGGCGCTATATAACCTGACATTCTGTTAGCCTTCTTAATGGCTTCTGAACACTGTCTGACAGTTGATAGCTTAGAGTCCACTACGACTCCTAAATCCTTCTCATAAGGTGGACTCTCGATTTTCTGACCCCCATTGTGTATTCAAACCTAATATTTTTACTTCCTATGTGTAATTCTTTTTTGTTTTTTCTGTCCACCCTGGCCATTGGACCTTACTCTTATTCTATGTTAATTAATGTTGACTTATTTTATTTTATTACTGTGTCTTTTATTCTTCTATTCTTCATTATGTAAAGCACTTTGAGCTACATTTTTTGTATGAAATTATAAATTATAAATAAATGTTGTTGTTGTTATTTACATTTACTGACATTAAATTTCATCTGCCACCTATCTTGGTATCATCTGCAAACTTGACCAGCTTGTTACTTATATTCCTATCTAAATCATTTATATGTATTAAAAATAGCAGTGGCCCCCGCACTGTCCCCTGCTGGTCACCACTCTTAACATCGGCCAGTTCTGATGAGGTTCCTCGCACCATCGCCCTCTGCTTCCTGTGTCTGAGCCAATTCTGCACCAATCTACACATCACCCTGAACTCCCACTTCTTTTAATTTGATGCCCAACTTCTCATGTGGCACCTTATCAAATGCTTTCTGAATGTCCAGATTAATAATCTCATCTTCTCCACTTTGATCGTATCCTTTTGTTGCCTCCTCATAGAATTCCAGCATGTTAGTAAAACACGACCTCCCTCTTCTGACCCCACACTGACTGTTCCTAATAACTCCTGTCCTTGCCAGGTGTTGCTCAATCTTCTCCTTAATACTTCCTTCCATTAATTTTCCTGTGATGCCCATTAAGCTTACTGGCCTATAGTTGCTCTGATCTGCCCTGTCACCCTTTTTATATAATGGGATGATATTTGCCATTTTCCAGGCCTTTGGAATCTCCCCAGTGCGCAGTGACTTCCTAAAAATATGTGTCAAGGGTTTATATTTGAACTCGTTAGCCTCCTTAAGAGCTTGAGGGTAAATATTATCTGGTCCTGGTGATTTGTTTGATTCCATCTTATTTAATCTGAGCAGCTCTTCTCCCTCTACAATCTCCAAATCCCTCAGTACCTCCTTAGTAGTCCCTGTTACCTCTGGGAGGTTATCCACTTGCTCACTTGTGAACACCTAAGAAAAATGTAAGTTTAGGGCATCCGTTATTTAATACAACACAATACACAGAACAGAACACAAGTCATCCTCAATATAATATAATATAATAGTGCAATAGAAATATTACCAATACAGAGCAGAATTCAACAGAAGATGATATCACATAATAGGAGTCCTGGAGACCTCGGCCATCAAGCTTCCTTCCCCTACTGGCCATTCCACAGCTGAGACAGTGCTGGGCCAGCCAATCCGATTAAAGGACCCCTCTACCCGACGATTCCTGCAATCCTCCTGTTTGCACCAAAGAAGAGCAGAGAGCAGGTGGTCCTCTTTTTATGGGCTGAAGGTGTACCAGGGAAAGCTAAATGGAGCAAAGTATTTAATGTCAGACCTGCTCAGAGCGTTTCAGACCTCCGACTGGGCTGAAGGTTCACCTTCTAATAGGACAATACAGGAGTGGCTTAGGGACCACTTTATGAATGACCGTGAAGTTTGTCCAGACTTGAACCCAATTGAACATCCCTGGAGAACCCTAAAAATATCTGAACATTGATATACTTTATTAATCCCCTGCCCCAAAGGGGACGTTGTCTTTTCACGTGACTTTTGAGGGTCACAGCACATCAGTGTAGCGGTAGCCAAAAGTTTTGGCTGTGACACAAATGTGTTTTGCAGATTTTGCTGCTTCAGCGTTTTCCGATTTTTTTGCATGTTTCTATCATATACTGAAGAACAATTATAACCATTTCATACGCTTCAAAGGCTTTTATTGGCAAATACATCAAATGCATGTAAAGAGTGTGACGGACGCCCCTGTATCGGAAGGACCGGAGGAGAGACTGTGTTCTGGGCATTATTGGGTTGGGTTTCTTCTCCCAGCAAGCCTAATCTAATCAGTTGCCTTCAGGCTGTGCTTGGTCGTTCTTTTCCCCATCGGTGGGTATGGTGTATCGATGAGCCTCTTCAATGCCTCTCGTTTTTTTTGTTTCAAGCACAGCTTCAGCTTGTCTTACTGAGTTGCCGTCTCAGCGTGCCTTGTGCACCTCACTCTGCTGTGTCGGGCTACCACAAGAATTAGGTGCAGGCCACTGCCTTACTGACGTCCAGGAAATCCTGCCGACTACGCCACTTGTGGACAACCAGAGGGCGTGCCAGCAACACTACCCAACACAGACAGGCACGGACACAAGTGCAGATGCAACGCACCTTTATTTTTTGGGTGTGGGAACAGCGTCCTCCTCCTTCCCACCCTTACAGCACAGCTCTTCACTACATCCCCAGGTTCTTTTCTTCCTTTCACCTTTACACGCCGCCACTCCTCCTCTGCAAGCTTCGTCCTCTTCCACCCAACTCTGGCCCCAGGTGTAGTGGCTGCTGACTCCTTTTATAAGGCATCTGGAAGTGCTCCAGGTGTTCGTTAACCAGCTTCTGGCAGCACTTCTGTCACACCTAGAAGTACTGCAACACAGGCCTCCAACAAGGTCCAAGCACCCTCTGGCAGTGCCCACGGGCCCTAGGCAGGCTTCAAACTCGTGGCCGTACAGGTAATGCCCAGAACACAGTCTCTCTTTTTTCCGGTCCTTCTGATACCGGGGTAAGGGTTCTGGCCGTCTGTCACAATATTTACAGTGTTGCCCCTTCTTCTTCATAACTTCTGCCCTACGCTTTGGCATGCTGGGTATCAGCTTCTGGGCCAAATCCTGACTGATGCTGATCCATTCTTGCCTTTTTAGTGCTTGGAGTTGATCGTAATTTGTGGGCTACTTGCATCTCCAGCCACTTTTTGAGAACTGACCACAGATTCTCAATGGGATTAACATCTGGGGAGTTCAAACCTTCACTCTTCCGATCTCCGAGTCACTTCGTTATCACTTTTGCCTTGTGACATGGCGCTCCATCACGCTGGAAAATACACGGATCATCACCAGACTGCGCCTGGATTGTTGGGAGAAGTTGCTGTTACAGGACGTTTTGATACCGTTCATTATTTATGGAAGAATCGAGAGTGGGTCCACGACCTTGGATGAATCAGAATAAGAATCCCTTTTATTCGCCAGTACTTAATGTACAGGAATTTGACTTGGTGGATGTGGAGCTGCTTATAACAGAACACAACATCCCACACAAGTAACATTAATGACATAAGTTGAAAAGAAAAGCTTCATACAAGTTTGCAGAATAGTTCAATCATACAGGAGACGTGCAAATGATGATGTGCAAGTGAAAGTATGAGTGTGTATACACACACACACACATGTACACACACATACACACACCTTCATCCAGTATCTGACAGAACACATGGATATACAAAGAAGTCGGGCTAAGTTGCTGGTTTGAGAGGGCTATGGCTCTGCCTGTTAGTTTAAGTCTGAATAGACCTGAAGCGTTTACCACAGGGGAGTTTATGGAATAAGTGATGAGCAGGGCGAGCTGAGGCCGTGGGGGTCCATTGGACACGATTAGTGACACGAGATGTCTACGGGTCTGCCACAGATGGAAGGGGACAGCCAGTTATTTTCTCAGCAGACCTCACAAGATGCTGTCATTTATTTTTTGGAGTGTGCCGTTGCTGAACCAACCCAGACAACAATGGCGAATACGATTACACTTTCAATGATGGCTTTGTAAAACTGAGCTAGGATTGGCTAGGATATATTTAATTTCTTTGCTTGAAATAAGAAGTACAGTCGCTGCTGGGCCTTTTTTAGTGATGTAGGTGGTCTTGAGGTCCCAGCTGAGAGCGTCTGTGATTGTGCGTTGACTGATTCCACCATATTGACTGCAGAATCATTTGTTTCAAGTGGGGGAGGCTGGAACTGCTGTTTGTGAAAGTCAACAACCATTTCCACTGTCATGGTGGTATTGAGCACCAGGTTACTGGAAGCACAGCAAGACACAAGACGAGACACCTCTTTTCATTGCTGTTAGTAATTAGACCAATAATGGGGGGTGTCATCAGACAAACTTAATGATTTTAACTGAACTCTGCCCAAAGGTGTAATACTACTGGGGCTGCTGGGATTAGTAGTCCATTGAAGTAGCGCTGCTATACCATCTCAGACTGTGGTGACAGTTCAATGACCCAAAGCATACAGTGAAGACAACACTGGAGTGACTTCAGGACAAGTCTGTGAGTGTTGTTTTTGGTTCTAACTTTACCCCCCCCCCCCCCCTCAATAGGACACATGTTGAGACACCTGAAGATGGCCATTTACAGACCCTTCCTATTCCAATCTAATGCGGCTCGAGAAGATCTGACCAGAAGACTGGGGCAAATTGGCCAAATCTAGGTGTGCCAAGCTTGTAGAGACTTAGCCAAGAAGACTCAAAGGTGGCATTGCTGCCAAAGGGAGGCTTCTACAAAGTACTGAAGTAGGGGTCTGAATACTTTGAGGAATGAGAAACTTTGATTTTTAATACATTTGCTAAGCTTTCTGAAAGCATGCTGTCACTTTATAGGTTAATTGAGTGTAGCCTGGTGGGCAAAACCGACAAATTTAAAATGAAATTTACAACACAACAGAGTGAAGATTTTCTCAGTCTGCTGTAAGTTTGCCGACTTGTCTGAGGTTCACCTTAACATACCTAAGTAGTCCTGTCTGTCCATCTTTGGCTAACTTCACACACCTTTTACTTCACAACACATTATACGAACAGATGCTGGCACTGTTAGGTATCATCTTGGGTGTTTGTGTATTTTTATGTGTTCTTGCTGTTTTTGTTAAATTTGAATCATTCTTTTTTGTGTATTTTTGTCATTATTATATTCGGTAATTGTGGGGTCTGAATACGTCCCGAGTGCACAGTGCCTATGTGCCCACTCACTATGTATGTGTACTTCTGCTCCTACTTCTTTCTATTTCTACCGTCTTCCACATTTAAGAGGTGGCAGAACAGATTTTTTCCATCTCTGCTAGCTGGGGGTCAGCATTAGTTGCGCGAGCCGCGGCCCTCCGCAGATCCGCTTCAGCTGTTGCCGCTCTCACAGATTGCGCCTTTGTCATTGAGAGACACGTTTGCCGCAGTGGCTCATTGTGCCCAAACGCGACGGCTCGTGTCTGCGCATCGGCACATACCGCGCGGTACGGGTTATTAAAGGCAACACATGTTACGATCACAGCTCTCCGCCTCCGCTGTCACAAACCTACATTATGGGAGTTATACAATATCATAAACAAACTATTCTAGTATATTCTTTGGGCTACAGCGAGTAGTCAAAACAGGTTTGCTTTTGTCACCTGCATGTTTGCACAAAGTGCATATGCCACCTCTCTCTACATGAATAAGCAGCATTTTATACAATACCTTTGAAACGGAGGCACATCTGCTGTCGAATGACTGCCAAATGGAACGGTTCATATTCTAATATTTATTCTTTCTTCGCCGTGTTTCGTTTTTGTTTATCTCCTTCTGGAACCGCGACAAGCAGATCTGGCCCACCTGTACGAGTTCTCAACGTTGGAGAAAAAAAAATGCATTACAGGTAACAGTTATGGGTGGCACAGCAGGGTAATAGGGTAGCGCAGGTCCAAAGCCTGGCATCCAGCCACAGAGTGTGAGGAGGTGCCATGCTCTCCTTGTTTCTGTGTGGGCTTTCTGTGCTTACTCCATTGTCCTCCTTCGTACTGAAGTCATACCGATTGGGTTTAATGGCAACTCCAAACTGACCAAATTTACAGAAAGCGTTTCGACCCTCTTCACCTTTCTTTCCCCATTTTGGATTGTTGCAGCCTTGTTCAAAAATTAAACAAATTAATTTTCTCCACACAACGTGCAACATTTAATATCCTGGAATGACAAAGCGAAAACAGAACTTTAGAAATTTTTGCCGATTTATTAAAAACGAGCTGTGCTATCCACTTAAGACAGCTTAAAATCTAAATAATTAACACAGACCTCACCGTTAACATCTGCAGTGCACCGTCTGCTATACTTTGTATGCATGCAGTAATAAAATGCATTGCATTTGTTGTTCCATCACAGACATTTGTAGTAATAAAATGCACGACAAGAAATGTTTGTGATGCGCCATCAGTTGGAATGACAAATGCAATGCATGTGTCTCTGTTACATGCTATTTGGTATGGGGAGCATAAAAACAGTGTTAATGTTAAAAATGCGCCATCTGTTGGAATGGAAAATGCAATGCATTTTGTTACTGCAAATGCCGGTGATGCCTCTTCTGCTGAAATGCCAATTGCAATGCATTTGATTGCTACAAATGTTTTTGTTGTGCCTTCTGTTTGAATGATGGAGACAAAGCAACTGGATAGACACAATGATACACAGACACACAGACATTTATCCTTTAAATGGCTGTGCTACCCGTCTAAGATTAATTCAAATCTAAATGATCAGCACAAACCTCAGCGTTGTTTGCAGCGCAACCCTCTGTTGGAATTTGATTTGTATGCATGCAGTAATAAAGTACATTTGTCATTCCAACAGAAGGTGCATCACAAAAATTTGTAGTAATAAAATGCTTGACACCAAATGTTTGTGATGCACCATCTGTTTGAATGACAGAGACACAACACCACCAGCAACACAGATACACAGAGATACACAGACATTTATAAAAACATACAGTCAATTACTGCAAATGTTTATGATGCGCCATCTGTTGGAATGACAGAGACACAACACCACCAACAACACAGATACACAGACACATAGACATTTATAAAAACATACAGTCAATTACTGCAAATGTTGGTTATGCCTCTTCTGCTGAAATGCCAATTGTGATGCATTTGATTGCTACAAATGTTTTTGTTGTGCCTTCTGTTTGAATGATGGAGACAAAGCAACTGGATAGACACACTGATACACAGACACACAGACGTTTATCCTTTAAATGGCTGTGCTACCCGTCTAAGATTAATTCAAACCTAAATAGTCAACACAATCCTCAGCGTTAATGTTTGCAGTGCAACCCTCTGTTGGCATGTGTTTTGTACGCATGCAGTAATAAAGTACATTTGTCGTTCCAACAGATGGTGCATCACAAAAATTTGTAGTAATAAAATGCTTGACTACAAATGTTTGTGATGTGCCATCAGTTGGAATGACAAATGCAATGCATGTGTCTCTGTTATACGCTATTTGGTATGGGATGCATAAAAACAGTGTTAATATTTATAATGCACCATCTGTTGGAATGGAAAATGTGACACATTTTATTGCGGCAAATGTTTGTGATTCGCCATCTGTTTGAATAACAGAGACAAAGCAACTGGATAGACACACTGATACACAGACACACAAACACTTATCCTTTAAATGGCTGTGCTACCCGTCTTAGATTCTAAATAATCAACACAAACCTCGGGGTTAACGTTGGCAGTGCAACCATCTGTTGGAATGCGTTTTGTATGCATGCAGTAATAAAATGCTTTGTATTTGTCGTTCCAACAGATGGGAGATCACAAACATTTGTAGTAATGAAACACCTTATTACAAATGTATGTGATGCACCATCTGTTGAAATGGAAATTTCAATGCATTTTATTATTGCATGCAAAGCCTGAGTCGCCTCGAAAGCTTGCATATTGCAATCTTTTTATTTAGCCACTGAACGGTGTGATTTTGCTTGACTAGATTGGTGCAAATTTAAATTCTTTCAAATGTGTTATGTAAAAGAATATGAATGAGAAGACAGCAGTGTGTTACTTTTTTTTTTTGCATCGAAGAAGAGCACATGGGGCCTCCATCAGTCTGGTGTCAATATAGGACATCCATGTCGGAGTTTATTTACAAGGATGGCTCAAGGCTGTCATGAAGTTGCTTGGGTTGAAAAGCACAACTGCCAAAAACGCTTCCAAAATTGCTCACTAGACGGGTAAAACACCATCAAAAAAACCCGTATAGAAACCCAAAGTGCCAAGACAAAGCTTAGTTAAAATAAAAGGTTCATTTTACAAAAATGGTTGTGCAAGCGCAAAGCTCCAAAGAGCACAAAAGAGATGTCAGTAAAGGCCAGGCGATACACAGTAAACAAAATCCCAACACAGAATTCCAAATCGTGGCCAACACAGAGCAGAGATTCAAAGATATTAAATGACAAATCCCGAGACAAAATCCAAAAACCTCCGTCAAGACGGAGCAGAGGTTCACAAACTCAGAAAGCACAGTTCCAAAACAGAATCCAAGAGGTGAAGTCGGAAGCAAAGCACGGGGTCGAAAATCCGGAAAACACAAAGCAAAGTAACAGCACCATAACTCACCATCACCCTCTCCACTCCAGCATGTTCAATGAACCACAAGGAATTATGGGAAGGCCCTCCCTTAAATAGAATGGAAGGCCGTTCCTGGTGGTGATGGGCAGGTGGCCACACCCCTTGAAGGAGCCACCCACAAAACACAAAGGACATAACCAGTGTCATGGACAGCCGGGGTCCTGATGTCTCTTCTTTAGGAGGACCGGGGGTGCAAGCCTGGTCAGGACAATACCTCCCTAGGAATGCTAGAGGGCTGCTCGGACTTGTAGTTTGGATCAGCCCTGTGGGCGCCACCAGGGGGTGCTGCAGCTGATGCTGAGCTCTGGAAAGCAGCTCTTCCTCCACACCTGGGAAATGCTGCCGGAAATAGGTCATCAAACACCTGGATCACTTCCTGGTGGCACCCACAGGGCTGCTCCAAACTACAAGTCCCAGCAGACCCTGTGGGAATCTGTGGTGCTGTAGCAACCTCTAGCATCCCAAACATGGTCTCTCCCTTGGTCCTTCAACCCAGCTGGCATCCTGGCCATCCGCCACACCAAGGACAAATGAACACCAAAATAAACCTTAATACAAATGGCATAATATCACACGAAGCAAACATGAGCACCAGCCAGGGTTGAATATACGGGGGTGAACTGTGTCAAAGGTTATGCTTTAATGACTAAGTGTTTTCCATAACAGTATACCACAATTGTAAAAAAAAATAACTCTGATATGAGGAACAGCAAACCTTTTCTTTATCTGCACTGTTGTATAACAATAAAACATGAGACCCTCGGATGAGGCAACTACTTTTTATGGGCACTGCGCAGAGGTGGGCGTCTTCCACTGATACTTTCCCGGCACTTCATGAAGACATGACTGCCAGACTAATTGGCACCTCAGATTTCTCCATTAGCAGGCTCTTTAACTGCTGATCCCTCCTCATCCTCAGTGCTACTGGACCAAAGAAATCAGCATGTAAAGCAGCACAAGGCGTCCCGTCAGCTGATAAGCGTGTGTGTGTTTCGGTCGAGAATTTTGTTTTTAATGCCTTCCCTGAGCGACGCCACAGCTGTCAGAGCTGCAGAACTCGTCTCATCCGATGACAGAGAGGCAGGCCCCGTCATCCGTCCTCATTCATTATTGATGGGCCTGAAGTCTCACGGCACCACCGACCACAGTGTCGTGACAGCAGGCCGGGCACCTGTTGGCACCTGCTTTATTTTAAATATTAAACAGTCGGTAACAAAACTCTCCCACAATCCTCCATTCTGGCTGAATTCTCCAGTAAATGACTCCCATCTGTGTCGCCTGCTTTGCCGTGTGATGCACAGATCCAAAATGTGGGTGACGGGCCGCTTTTAGAAGGGAGTCGATCTTTATGCTCATAGCAGACACCATCGAGTGAAAAATTAGAGAAAAAAAAACAAAAAACAAATGTACAGTTGTGCTTGAAAGTTTGTGAACCCTTTAGAATTTTCTATATTTCTACATAAATATGATCTAAAACATCATCAGATTTTCACTCAAGTCCTAAAAGTAGATAAAGAGAAACCAGTTAAACAAATGAGACAAAAATATTATACTTGGTCATTTATTTATTAAGGAAAATGATCGAATATTACATATTTATGAGTGACAAAAGTATGTGAACCTTTGCTTTCAGTATCAGGTGTGACCCCCCCTTTGCAGCAATAACGCAAATAAACGTTTCCGGTAACTTTTGCTCATTCCTGCACACCGGCTTGGAGGAATTTGAGCCCATTCCTCCGTACAGAACAGCTTCACTCTGGGATGTTGGTGGGTTTCCTCACATGAACTGCTCGCTTCAGGTCCTTCCACAACATTTCGATTGGATTAAGGTCAGGACTTTGACTTGGCCATTCCATAACATTCACTTTATTCTTCTTTAACCATTCTTTGGTAGAACGACTTGTGTGCTTAGGGTTGTCGTCTTGCTGCATGACGCACCTTCTCTTGAGATTCAGTTCATGGACGGATGTCCTGACATTTTCCTTTAGAATTCTCTGATATAATTCAGAATTCATTGTTCCACCAATGAAGACAAGCCGTCCTGGCCCAGATGCAGCAGAACAGGCCCAAACCATGATACTCCCACCACCATGTTTCACAGATGGGATAAGGTTCTTATGCTGGAATGCAGTGTTTTCCTTCCTCCAAACATAACGCTTTTCATTTAAACCAAAAAGTTCTATTTTGGTCTCATCCGTCCACAAAACATTCTTCCAATAACCTTCTGGTTTGTCCACGTGATCTTTAGCAAACTGCAGACGAGCAGTAATGTTTTTTTTGGAGAGCAGTTGCTTTCTCCTTGCACCTTTGCCATGCACACCATTGTTGTTCAGTGTTCTCCTGATGGTGGACTCATGAACATGAACATTAGCCAATGTGAGAGAGGCCTTCATTTGCTTAGAAGTTACCCTGGGGTCCTTTGTGACCTCGCCGACTATTACACGCCTTGCTCTTGGAGTGATCTTTGTTGGTCGACCACTCCTGGGGAGGGTAACAATGGTCTTGAATTTCCTCCATTTGTACACAATCTGTCTGACTGTGGATTGGTGGAGTCCAAACTCTTTAGAGATGGTTTTGTAACCTTTTCCAGCCTGATGAGCATCAACAACTCGTTTTGTGAGGTCCTCAGAAATCTCCTTTGTTCGTGCCATGATACACTTCCACAGACATGTGTTTTGAAGAGCAGACTTTGATAGATCCTGTTCTTTAAATAATACAGGGTGCCCACTCACACCTGATTGGCATCCCATTGATTGAAAACACCGGACTCGAATTTCACCTTCAAACTAACTGATCATCCGTGAGGTTCACATACTTTTGCCACTCACAAATGTGTAATATTCGATCATTTTCCTTAATAAATAAATGACCAAGTATAATGTTTTTGTCTCATTGTTTAACTGGTTTCTCTTTATCTACTTTTAGGGCTTGAGTGAAAATCTGATGATATTTTAGGTCATATTTATCTAGAAATAGAGAAAATTCTAAAGGGTTCACAAACTTTCAAGCACAACTGTACGTCCAGGTTAGAACAAAAATATAAAAATACAGCAGTAGAAAACAAGAGGGCACCAGGAGGAGCAGCCTGGCATCAGTAGCAGGGGAAGAGAAAAGGAAGTCGTCCGAACCCCTTCACTGTCTGCACACTTTATTGTAGTTTGGATCCGTCACTTTCATCCTTAACATTTGTGAAACAGGAAGTGCATAAATGGTGTTACTAGAAAAAAACACCATTTATCTGCATGCTGATTGGTGCAAATTAAAATACATTCAAATGTGTTATGTAAATGAATATGAATGAGAAGACAGCAGTGTGTTCAATTTTATTTTTTTCAGTCGGCCATTTTTCATCAAAGAAGAGCATGTGGGGCCTCCACCAGTCTGGTGTCAATAAAGGACATCCACATCGGAGTTTATTTACAAGGATGGCTCAAGGGTGTCATGAAGTTGCTTGGGTTCATAAGTACAACAAGTTCTCAGACTGCACCACAACAACGGGTGACCCGAAAGAGGCCAAGACTCGCTCAGAATCCTTAGTAAATGTTTATGTCCATGAGATGGACGAGTCCTTGTGTTGTTGTTCCCAAACAAGATGGTCAAAAGGTTTTGCCATGACGTCAATGTGACGGCACAATCTGTACGATAGAAATATCACACTCTAATAAATTTCCTTGCATTTGTTGCGAGTTTTGATTGAGTTCATTATTTATCATACAGTGAGGAAATTAAGTATTGAACACGTCAACGTTTGTCTCAGTAAATCATTTGTAATGGGGCTATTGAAATGAAATTTTCACCAGATGTTGGTAACAAACCCAAATAATCGACACATACAAAGAAATCAAAAATAAGTCTGTAAATTATGTGTAAAAAAGTGGGATGACACAGGGAGTAAGTGTTGAAAACATGAAGGAAAAGGAGGTGCAAAAAGGGCATGGAAAGCCTAGACAGCAGCTGACGTCTGTCAATCCTGATAGCCCCCCTTATCAGTGCAAATGTATATCAGATGGTTTAATCCCAATTGATGGCCTATAAGAAGGTTTGTCATTCCTAAGGTGTCATACAAAAAGCATCTCACAATGGGTAAGAAGCACAGAGCTCTCGCAAGACCTTTGCAACATTATTGAGGCCAAACACACTGGTGAAATTGGTGACTGTAATTAGTATATAAGTTTAAAATGTCACTGTGCTCTGTGCAAATATTTCTCTATTATAATAAAAACATTCTGGGATGAGACAAGACTTTTTCAGAGAGATACCTTCACGTCCCGCGAGACGAGATATTATGCCAAGATATTTAACCACGCCGGGGCCAGAAATAAAAGACAAAGAGTAGATGACAAAGTAGAACGTTGTAAAGAATTCAAAAACGCTGGCGCGATACACATGCAGAGCAGGTTAGAGATAATGGAAGTAGGAAAATTCGAAAGCCTCCAAAAAATGATCGCATGAGCGCAAACAAATGGAAAATATTACTTGGTGAAATAACGGAACAACAAAAAGAGATTGAATATATTGATCGGATTTAAACTTTAAGTCGGAGACTTGTAGATTGTCTAATTCGTGTTGCCATCAGGGAAAAGTAGTGTATCTCGTATCGGCGAGAATTGAAAGATTTGATGTTTGGTGAAAGTGAAATCCACATACGCGAGTGGCGAGACGTGAAGTGGCTGGCACGTAAGCGCAAGCCAGTGGGGTTGGTGAGCGAAGCGAGCAGGGGGTGAAGCCCCCTAGTATTTTATAAATCTGCCTTTTTCTACTCACATGATGTACAGTTGACACAGTGCCAGATTTAGCACAGGGGTTCATCATAGAAGAACTGCTAGGCAAGCATTAGAAGACAAGACAAGTTAGGAACAACCGCGAAATGGGCAGTCAGACTGATGGCCATTGTATACTATTTCTATGTGTCAAATTCAGCATGAAATTGTATCCTCTTTTGCCTTGTTTGGAATGGCATGATTCACCTAAGTGGGGGCACTGCAGGTGAAGAAAGAGTATAAAGCCTTGGAACATTGCCTGGCACACCTTTGAAGCTGACGGATGGATGGGAGATAATGTCATCCGATCCTGAAAATCCTTCCAGCGCAGCGACGAAAATGGCAGATTCTACACATCGGGCCCCCCACTCCCGAACTGGGTTCTTGCCATTGGCTTCCTTCAACAACAACATTTACTTACATAGTACATTTTCATACAGATGATGGAGCTTAACGTGGTTTACAGGATGAAGAAAGACAAAAAAATATATATATATATATATATATATATATAAGAAACAAAATTAGGCAATACTAATTAACATAGAATAAAGTAACAAGCTGGTGAAGTTTGCAGATGATACCAAGATAGGTGGATCAGCAGATAATTTGGAATCCGTTATATCATCATAGAAGGACTTGGATAGCAGACAGGCTTGGGAAGATTTGTGGCAAATAAAATTTAATGTAAAGAATAACACATAGGAAGTAAAAATGTGAGGTTCGAATACAGAATAGGCGGTTGGAAAATCGAGAGTCCACCTTATGAGAAGGATTTAGGAGTTGTAGTGTAGTCTAAGCTACCGACTCCAGACAGTGTTCAGAAACCATTAAGAAGGCTAACAGAATGTCAGGTTATATAGCACCTTGATGTGTGCAATATAGTCACAGGAGGTTCTGCTCAAGCTTTATAACACACTGGTGAGGCCTCATCTGGAGTCCTGTGTGCACTTTTGGGCCCACCAGACATAACAGCACAAGAGAAAGTCCAGAGAAGAGCGACTAGGCTGATTCAGGGCTACAGGGGATAAGTTATGAGGAAAGATAAAAGAGTTGAGCCTTTACAGGTGATGAAGAGGAGACCTGACTGAAGTGTTTAACATTATGAACTGAATTAGTCCAGTGGATCGAGACTGTTATTTTATAAATGAGTTCATCAAGAACACGGGGTCACAGTTGGAAACTTTTGAAGGGTAAATTTCGCACAAACGTTACGAAGTTTTTCTTTACACAAAGGATGAAAGACACTTGGAATAAGCGACCAAGTAGTGTGGTAGACAGTGAGACTTCAGGGACTTTCAAAACTCGACCTGATGTTTTTTTAGAAGAAATAAGTGAACAGGACTGGCGAGCTTTGTTGGGCTGAATGGCCTGTTCTCGTCCAGAGTGTTCTAATGTTCTAATAAAAGTAAGGTCCGATGGCCAGGGAGGGCAGAAAAAACAAACAACAAAAAAAACTCCAGACGGCTGTAGAAACAAAAAAAAATCTGCAGGGGTTCTGAGGCCTCGAGACCACCCAGCCAGCCCCCTCTAGGTATTCTACCTAACATCAATGACCTCAATCAGTCCTCATTGTATTCAGGGTTCACATGGAAGAATTAGATGATGTGGGTCATGTGGACTTCTGGCCTTTAATCCATCAATGTTGGGACATCATGGAGCTTTGATTAAGTGGTGGTGGTGCAGATCGTCACCACAGAAAACTGGAAAAAAAAACAGCAGAGAAAGTAGGAGTTAGTATGGATTGTGGAGCCACCAGGAATGATAATGATAATTCAATGCATATACAGAATATCAGGGTTATAGTAAAATGAAGCTATGAGAAAGCCATGTTACAATAATGTGTTTTTGGTAGTTTTTTTAAAGTGCTCCACTGGCAAATTCCTATTGGCTACCTATTTTAGGTGCATAATATTATTTCGTCTGTTATGCAGTGTAAGCCGTCATTAAAGAAAGCGAAGTTATTTCTCCTATGTGATTTCTTACCACCGTATCACTTAGGCCTTGTTCACACGGGCGTTAAAATCGAGCGTTTTTTTGCGTTCGTAGCATCCGGTGTGCGCGGATTAAGCGCCGAGTGTTTTCTACACGTAGGAGTCAATGAGAGTGTTCACACGGGCTTTGGTGACGTGCGTTTGTCCGGCTGCGCGTTTATACGGCATCAAAAAAACGTTGCATGCAGCTTTTTCTTGGCGTTCAAAACCCAACGAACGCAAGGAAACCGCTTCTAGTTCGTTTTCTGCGCGTTTATTTTACGCTTCGGAGGACCGGATATATATATAGTCTCTCTTCGGGGCTAACACCAAGTCGCATATTGGTTGATCGGCGTGCAATGAGGCATTGCACCAGCTGCAGCAGACAATCAAAAGTGGAAACCGACATCCGACAGTAATTAAAAAACTTGCGCGGAAATGTTCGCATTTCTTCATAAAGCACAAAAAAACTTCCTTTAACCCGACGTTGTGCAGTCAGAGGATGAACCCAGTAGCGGCGGCGATTTTTTCTCTCCCTACGTCGCCGTATTACAAGTATTTTTAAAACAAGAAGATTAATATCTAACATAGCAAAATGGTCCATATTGAAAGGAAGCACCTCAAATAAAACGACAAGGGCTTTCATATCCAGTTCCCGACACTGCCTCCACAGGTTAACACACAAACTACAATTTGGGCTGCAGGCTGGCGTTAGACAGAGACAAACGAACGCCGGTGTAGAAGTCAATCGATCGCCACCACAAAATGCAACATAAACGTCTAGGACGTTCAGAGCAAGTTCGTTTATCCAAAAACTTAACGCCCGTGTGAACAAGGCCTAAAGGAGGAGTATCGACTTTTTATATCATATCTATATAGTTTCCGGGTTATGTAACATGGCGCAATTATAAAAGAACGCATTCCAACACGGGAGCTAACGCCCGCTGCTGGATACAGTGACAGACGTATCTCTAAGCTTTTGTTTCTGGAATGGGTGCGTCCCTGGATTGAGGGATGTAATCATTAAATATCCATCCTTTTCAGAGAGATTGTTGCAAGGTGTCCTCAGAATTTCATGGATGTTTCGGACAATTCACAACACAGCGAAGCCGAACGTTTTCTCACCGTAATGATATCTCACCCTGCCACCTGGTGGAATCTTCCAGATTTATGTAAAGTACATGCACATGTAAAAACAGTACAATGCTTGCGTACCAGGAGCATCCGCTGGAGCACACGTTGCATCGTGTGAAGTATAAACCCGGCTCTAAGTCGCAAGTGTGGTGATTATTTATTTTTAAACAACAATATTTATTTCTAGAGCACATTTTCATACAAATGATGGAGCTCAAAGTGCTTTGCAGGATGAAGAAAGAGAAAAAAGACAAAATATAAAAATAAAATTAGGCAATACTAATTAACTTAGAATAAAAGTGAGTTCCAATGGCCAGAGAGGACAGAAAAAACAAAAATAAATACTCCAGACGGCTGGAAAAAAAAAAATCTGTAGGGGTTCCGAGGCCATGAGACCACCCAGTCCCCCTAACATAAATGATCTCCGTCAGTCCTCATGGTTTTCAGGCTTCACGTGGAAGAACTTGATAGTGCTGGTCATGTGGACTTCTGGCCTTTAATCCATCAATGCAGGGACATCACGGTGCCTAGATCAGGTGATGGTGGCACAGATGGGCGCCACAGAAAACCGGAAAAAGAACAGAAGAGAGAGTAGGGGTGAGTACGGATTGTGGAGCCATGAAAAAAATGATCATTCAATGAGTATGCAGAATATCAGGGTTACACTAAAATGAAGCTGTGAGAAAGCCATGTTACAATAACGGGTTTTTAGCAGTTTTTTTAAAGTGCTCCACCGTATTAGCCTGGCGAATTTCTATTGGTAAACTCGTATTCCAGATGTGAGGTGCATAACAGCAGAAGGCCGCCTCACCAGTTCTTTAAAGTTTGAAAGGCAATGAGCCACGGACTTCACCTTACTACAGTTTGCCAGTTTATCAAGGAAGATGGTAAGAAGGGGCGGATCCTGAATCATGGACACTGGAGATGACATCAGTGACGGTAGGGCTGTCAATCAACCAGTCTGCAGAGGGAGAAAGAGAGAAAGGATCACGAACAGTGCCAACCCCTGGCTTGGCTGGCAATTACATTTACTTAAAGCCTGTAAGCTGATTCCCATGCACATAAGCGTGACACTTGGTATTAATATTGTCACACACGAGAACATGGGAGGCAGCTAAAAAGGCTCAAAAGATGGTAATTCCTTGCCAAACCAGGGCAGAGTGCACTAATCCTTGTTCTTTTCCATTGTCAGACTGATCACGGGAAATTCCGCTTGGGCCCGATGACGTCACTTCTGGTTCCAAGACTTCACTTCCGGTTTCTGGGCCCTGAGGACGTCACTTCCAGTTTCTGTCTGATGACATCATTTCCCGTTTCCCACTATATGACCACCATGTTTGCCTGTTTGTTTTGTTCTTTGTTATGGACTGATCTGTATCATTTGAACCACCAATTTTACCCAACTTTGGCAGCCAATTGCAAGTATAAGGGTGGCTGCCCCAAAACCGCTATAATATTACTGCACTTCTGTCAAATCGATATCTTTTTATGAGTTCATTCTTGTCGTGTGTTTCCAAAAAATTCTGTCTTTCCCGGGATTTTCATACCCACAGTAACCTGAGCGCCATCTTCCGGCACCTACTAGCAAGTTAGGATATCTCACAAGCTCTCCTAAATCCCGATGAAGTTAGGTGTCGTTTCCCAAATTAGGAAAATTGAATGTTTTTACATTTATTTATATAGCACATTTTCATACAAATAATGTAGCTCAAAGTGCTTTGCATGATGAAGAAAAAGAAAAAAAAGACAAAGTAAGAATTAAAATAAGAGAACACTAATTAACATAGAATAAAAGTAAGGTCCGATGGCCAGGGAGGACAGAAAAAACAAAAAAAACTCCAGACGGCTGGAGAGAAAAAATAAAATCTGCAGGGGTACCAGGCCACGAGACCGTCTAGCCACCTCTAGGCATTCTATCTAACATAAATGATCAGTCCTCATTGTATTCAGGGTTCTCACAGAAGGACTTGATGATGACGGTCAGGTGGACTTCTGGCCTTTAATCCATCAAGGTAGGGACATCACGGTGCTTTGATCAGGTGGTGGTGGCACAGGTCGCCACCACAGAAAACCAGAAAAAGAACAGAAGAGAGAGTAGGGGTTAGTACGGATTTTGGAGCCACCATGAATAGTAATGATAATTAACTGAATATACAGAGCATCAGGATTAAACTAAAATGAAGTTATGAGAAGGCCATGTTAAAGTAATGTGTTTTCAGCAGTTTTTTAAAGTGCTCCACCATATCAGCCTGGTGAATTCCTACTGGCAGGCTATTCCAGATTTGAGGTGCATAACAGCAGCAGGCCGCCCGCCTCACCACATCTTTTAAGTTTAACTCTTGGAATTCTAAGCAGACACTCATTTGAAGATCTAAGGTTACGATTTGGAATATAAGATGTCAGACACTCCGATATATAAGATGGAGCAAGATTATTTAAGGCTTAGTATTTTAAAGTCAATTCTGAATGACACAAGTAACCAGTGTAGTGACATCAAAACTGACGAAATGTGTTTGGATTTTCTTTTCCTAGTTAGGATTCTAGCAACTGCATTCTGCACTAATTGCAATCAATTTATGTCTTTTTTGGGTGGTCCTGAGAGGAGTGCGTTACAGTAATCTAGTCGACTGAAAACAAAAGCGTGAACTCATTTCTCAGCATCTTTCAATGATATAAGAGGTCTAACTTTTGTTACATTTCTTAAGTGGAAAAATGTTTTCCCAGTGATCTGATTAATATGCGATTTACCCTGACTCGCAAGCTTTGGATCAAATTGGCGTCACTCTGACATTTTCGAGCCAGTTCAGGACCGTATCCCGACTCAGAGACGCTTGATTAATACGGGGAGAGGTCTGAGTTTGAACGCACACGAAAGGCAACCTTTTCATTCCAAATCCAGGCTCATTCCACGTCTTCATTTGAGCTCCCCCTTCTCATCCCGATTGGCCGTTTCCCTTCACCAATGTCCGGCTGGACTTTCTACTTTCAACTTTCCCTCGACTCATCAAGGCACCGAATCAAAGACGGGGCAAGGCCTGTCCTCGTTTCCACCCTTGAAAATCGTTTAATGGCTGGCAATTTCCTAATCTTCCACCTTTTATTGCTGAAGTAGTCGGCACCCAAAATCATTAGCGCAATAATGATGTATTTTGTGCAGCCGAACAGGCGTGACTGGAAGTTAAATTGCTGGCTTAATGTCAGTGCTTCATGGAATCGGCTTCTAGGAGCAGAAATGGATGAGAATGTCATAAAAAAAATTAAATTGGAGGATGATTGTCACTCAATTTGACATCAGCTGTCATTTTCAAAATAGAAGATCACGAGAACAGCGGGTTTGAGCACTTAGCGGGAAATCGTTTTCATTCTGATTCTCTAATGAGAACACCTGTGTGTGTGTCCTGAGCTATGAAACGTGATGTGAACTGGAAGTGGATTTGGCCTTCTGCATCTCCCAGTGGTTTGTTCCATTCTGGCCACAATTTAATTGCAGTTTTTAATTCCCGCTCACGCTTCTCGGCCGAGATGAGTCTGATTCCTGATCTGTTTCAACCGCCTTTGACGCTGATGTGATTCATAACAGTGAGACTGACACTCCCGCTCGCTGCGCTCCAAGCCCCAAGCTTTCACTTCTCTTCACTCCATTTGCTGTGATGTTTCAGGCTGGATCAACCTGCGGCCGTCCCTCGCCGTTTACAAATAACTGCTTTTCTTCAAGCTTCGCTAGATCACAATGGAGGAGTATTCGTTTTTAGGAGTCCTACAAACAGTTGCTTGGTCTCTTGTGAGATGCCGGCTCGATTTCTTCTCGTTTCAGTGCTTTTCGCTCCATTACTGCCTTTCTTAAACTTACCGTTATTAATTTGATTGATTGAAATACCATCTCGTATTGTTGGATGAATTACTAAAAAAGAAAAAGAAAATGTCAAGGGTACGCTGTGGCTGCCAGCGTGTGGGCAACTTTCATTTTTTTAGTAACGGTGTGTGGTTATGGATGGCATGCTGTTATTGCAGTTAGTGCTGCTACCTCACTGCTCTGGGGGTCTGAGAAATGAGGTGACATCCACTGCATGCTACCTGCATGGACACACACCCCATGAATATGCAGGCAAAAGGAGTTAATAATAATAATAATAATAATAATAATAATACATTTATATAGCGCCTTTCCCATGTTCAAGTTCTGGACCCTAAACTGGAGGTTCATATGTAAGTGGGTCTGAACTGCACTGTTGAGTTGACCCGCCGAAAACAAGCAAATGTGGAACACACGGGCTGAGACTTGAACCGATTTAATCGACTACCATGTCAGGTGGGGCAAGAGTGGCTAAGGCTGGGTGGCATAGCAGTCCTTCACAGAGCATAGAATAACCTATCTCTATATATAAAATCCAATGTCTGTCTGTCTCTCTGCATTTCACGAGAGAACTACTTAATGGATTTAGATTCCGGTTGATTTTACGACTTCTCTCGTCGTGCTAAGTATCATAGTTTGGTTGCGGCACCGATTTATTTTGCACGAATCCGAGAGACGCGCAGCGGGCAGGACCTTAGGAGTAAGGAGGTGAGCAGGCCCTCCTCACTTACACGCCAGCCTCCGTTTGAGCCGCTCTACCTCGCACCACATGTTGGAGCGTACCTTGCCTCTGCTTAGCTAGCGATACCTGTTTGTTCAGAAGACATTGTCATCTACAGATTGATGAGTAACGTTTGACGTTTTTGAGAGAGATCAGAGCTACGTGTGTTTTAGAGGGTAGCTGCTCATTGCCAGAGATATAACGGCCATGTGCTCTTCTCCCCTCGCGGGGGACGCTCTCCCGTCAGAGCTGAACATGATCAGATACAACGTTTGACATTGGAGTGTACCTACCTTCTGCTTGGCCAGAGATACCCTGCCAATTTTTTCCATTTTTGGCAAAGAGATCCCAGCGTCATTCTCACCCCGATAGCAAAACCAAAAATATCGTACGTCAAGAGGCCCTCGGATACCAAAGCTATCGATATAAATTCCTTTCAATACAAATTATGAAATTTTTAAAAATAAAAATTTATTGATTGTTAAAGTTTGTCCTGTTTCATTACTACGTGGGGGGAGCCATGGGGGACAGCTAGTCTAATGTAATCCAAAGTAATACATGGTGGCACAGTGGTAGTGCTGTTACCTCTCAGTAAGGAGGCCAGGGTTCATGTCTCAGATCCTCCATGCATGGAGCTTGTGTGTTCTCCCTTTGTCTGCATGGATTTCCACCCACTGTCCAAAGACATGCAGGTTCACGATGCAAAATGGGCCATAGTGTGTTAAGACCACCAGGGGGCATTGCAGCACCCCAAACCTTGACTACTGTAACTCATTATACATAGGTCTCAGTCAGGCACAAATTCAGAGGCTGCAAGCCGTTCAAAATGCAGCGGCCCGCCTTCTGACAGGGAAGAAAAAGCGTGACCATATAACACCTATACTGGCCTCCCTTCACTGGCTTCCTGTACATTTCATTATCCAGTTTAAAATATTACTGCTTGTTTTTAAAGGCTTAAATGACTTGGCACCTGCCTACTTGTCGGAGCTTCTTGTTCCGTATTCTCCTGTCAGAACCTTGCGATCCTCTGATCTTCAGTTACTCCATATCCCCAGAATAAAGCTTAAAACCAGAGGAGGCAGAGCATTTTCGGTAATAGCCCCCAGTTTGTGGAACAGCCTCCCCTTGCAGTTGAGAGCGGCCCAGAATCTTAATCATTTTAAAACCCTGCTTAAGACACATCTGTTTTTATGTGCATTTAATCCTTCTTGATTTTATGAAGTTGGTTTCATCTTATTTATTACTATTATTATTATTATTATTATTATTTTGTTTTGATCTTATTGATTGGTTTAGTATAGTAGTGTGCAATGTATATTGAGTATATATATGCTGTGTAGTACTTGCTAAACTTTTTGTCTTTTAGTTGTACAGCACTTTGGTCAATGAAAGTTGTTTAAAGGTGCTTGATAAATAAATAAATAAATAAATAAATAAATAAATAAATAAATAAACCCCAGACACAAGTTTGTCAGTCATTTTCTAACCCACTTAATCCTGAACAGAGTTGTGTGGGTCTGCTGGAATTCAAACAATCCACACATTCAAAGGGCGACCCTACAACGACCTAAATCAGACGGTGGCATGGCACTACCTAATTTTTAATTCTATTACATACAAGCTATAAAAACCTGGACACTGATACAAATAGATGAGCACACACAGGCCTGGTCCACATTAGAAATGAAATCCTGCAGCACTTCTTTATATTCCTTGCTTTGTGCCCCAATAAATACGAGTCATCGTCAATATGCGAACAACCCAATTGTGCTTCACTTACTCAGAATATGGAACCAATGGAGGAAGCACTTCAAGTTAGAGAAGCTGTGGCACCTCTATGTGATAGTCACTTTTTTCCATCCTCTCGAACTTACACAGTTTTTAAAGATTGGAAAGCATTAAGGGATAAAATCATTTAGATATTTGTGCATAAATAATGTCTTTGCATCCTATGAACAACTGCACTCCAAATTTAGTCTCCCATCAACACAGTTTTTCCACAATCTCCAAATTAGAAACTTTACTAAAAGGACTCTGCCCAGTTTTCCTCAACTTCCACCTACCTGTTGTGAAATGATGAGTCTCAACACACTAAAAAAAGGTTTGGGGCAGCCACCCGTATATTGTTCCTAGCTGCAAAAGGATCTTTTAGGGCACAATCGATGTTGTTGGTTTGAGTTCCCAAAATGAACTGACTCAGTTTGGCAATATGGCGGATTTACAGTCCGTAACCCGGAAGTGACTTCAATCTGGGAGCTGGAACTGGAAGTGACGTTGAATCAGGCAGGTTTTCCCGTATTTGATCTGCAGAATTAACAGAAACAGGTTTAGAGCACCCCACCACCCCCTGGCCCGGCGGGTAATCACCTCCACTTGGTCCATTCAGCTCACTCCTAGTCGCACGTGTGTGACACTGTATTTCTTGATCAGTGTTGAGGACTCAGACAGCATTTCTATAATATATAAAAAATCCAATGTCTGTCTGTATGTCTGTCCGCTTTTCACGAGAGGACTACTTAAAGGATTTATATTGGGTTGTTTACTATAATTTGCTTGAACATTCCGGTTGATTTTGCAATTTCTCTCATCTCTCTAAGTTTTATACTTTGCTTACAGCACCGATTTATTTGCGCGAATCCAAGAATGAGGCTGCTAGCTGAAGGGGAGGGGGGCGGGGCCCTGGTGATTGACAGAGATATCACAGCCATGTGCTCTTCTCCCCACGCGGGGGACGCTTTCCCATCAGACCTGAACACGATCAGATACAGTGCTGACGCTTGACGTTGGAGCGTACCTACCTTCCGCCTGACCAGAATTACATTTTTATTTTTTTTATTGCATTTTAAAGTTTGTCCTGATTCACTACTATGTGGGCGGAGCCACAGGTGACAGCTAGTAATATATAAAAATATTGTAAAGTCCCTCCCTTCCTTTTAAAGATCCCAGAGTGCAGTGGGAAAAGGATCTCTCACTCAACATGTCAGAAACAGAAACAAAGGCAGCCACGCACAGAATTCACTCGAGCTCCATATGCGCAAAGCATACAATTATTCAACTTAAAATCTTTTATCGAGCACATCTCTCTCGTTTGAAATTTTTCATCATGTTTTCAGGCTGAGATCCAACCTTCAAACGTTACAATCGAGCTCCAGCCTCACTGGGCCACATGTTCTGGGTGTGCACCAAAACTAACAGCTGTGTTTGTTTGGTGGGCTCACAGAGGGACATAGCGTGGAGAAGGACAAGCAAACTGGAATTGCCTTTAATTCACCATTAGCACGTAGACTTATCTTACTCAACTGGAAGGATTCCAGCTCATCTCTTTTAAGTCAGTTGGTAACTGATGTTATACTATACTAAACTGCTCAAAAAAATGAAGAAACCACTCTGAAAACACATCAGAGCTCAATGGGCAAAAAACTCCTGCTGGCTCTCTCTGCTGCTATGGACTGAGATGGTGATGTGTGAGGAATGAAAGGATGGAAATGAAAATGATCAACCGACAGAGGGACACCCCTAAAATCAAAGGGACACAATGAAACAGCAGGCAGGCAGGCGAGTCCATTTGCAGTAACTCCAAGTCGTACTCAGTAGAAGTATAAACATGCCTGACAAGGTCCTAATGAGATGACGGATGGTGTCCTGGGGGATCTCCTCCCAGATCTGGACTAGGGCATCACTGAGCTCCTGGACAGGCTGAGGCGTTGGATGGATTGAAACATAATGTCCCACCCAGAGGTGTCCTACTGGACTGAGGTCAGATGAGTGAGCATTGGGGGGGCAGTCAGTGGTATCAATTCCTTCATCCTCTCGCCATTTGAGGCTAACCAGGCCTTGTCGTGTACCAGGAGGAACCAGCATATTGGTCTGACAATGGGTCCAAGGATTTCATCCCGATACCTAATGGCAGTCAAGGTGCCGTTGTCTGGCCTGTAGAGGTCTGTGTGTCCCTCCATGGATATGCTTCCCCAGGCTGACCATCACTGACCCACCACCAAACCAGTCATGCTGAACAGTGTTACAGGCAACATAACGTTCTCCAGACCCTTTCACGTCTGTCACATGTGTTCAGGGTGAACCTGGTCTCATCTGTGAAAACGCCAATGGTGGACCTGCCAATTCTGTTATTCTATGGCAAATGCCAATCGAGCTCCACGGTGCCCACTAGAAGACGTCAGGCCCTCAGGCTACCCTCATGAAGTCTGTTTCTGATTGTTTGGTCAGAGACATTCACACCAGTGCTTGAGGTTATTTTGTAAGCTGTGGCAGAGCTCATTCTGTTCCTCGTTGCTCCAAAGGAGGAGATACCGGTGGGTCCTGCTGATGGGTTAAGGACCTTCTACGGGGGGTCCTGTCCAGCTCTCCTAGAGGAACTGCCTGTCTGTCTCCTGGAATCTCCTCCATGCCCTTGAGACTGTGCTGGGAGGTACAGCACACCTGACAATGGCGCATGGTACTGATGGGGAAGCTGGACTATCTGTGCCAGCTCTGTAGGGTCCTGGTATGGCCTCATGCTACCAGTAGTGACACTGACCATAGACAAATGCAAAATGAGTGACAAAAAAGATGAGGAGGGAAAACTGTCAGTGGCCTCCCTCCACCTGTTAAACCATTCATTCCAGTTTAGGGGGGTCGTCTCATTGTTGCCCCTCTAGTGCACCAAAGCAGCAGAAACTGATGAACAAGCCCCTCTGCCACTTAGCTGACCAGATCAACAGCCCACAAGTGTCACTGACTTGATGCTACACTCTCATTAAAAAGGGTGCCTTTCATTTTTTTGAGCAGTATATTTGAAATTGGAAAAAAATCAAATTCTCACCTAGACGATCTGTGCAAAACTTTTTTAAAACCTGGCAGGGTCTAATCAATAATATTTTAGAATACGTACTTATATTGGGGTGTAGGACTCCTTTCTCTCTTTATTGCTTTTAACAGTTTTGTTCTGCTTGTCGGCCTTCCTCTCTTTCTCATGGGTGGCGAGTTGATTTGATTTTAGTTTTGCTAAGTTCAACTTGATTGTATGGAATGTCATATCCATCCATCCATCCATCCATCCATCATCCAACCTGCTATATCCTAACTACAGGGTCACAGGGGTCTGCTGGAGCCAATCCCAGCCAACACAGGGCGCAAGGCAGGAAACAAACCCCGGGCAGGGCGCCAGCCCACCGCAGGGAATGTTATATGCTTTTAATAAATTCATTGAATTAAACTTAAAACAAAAAAGAAGCGTTAAGTGGAGAGGACTGGTGAGCTTTGATGGGCTGAATGGCCGGTTCTTGTCCACTTTGTTCTAATGTTCTAAAGTCCTTAACTCTTTGATCTGGTTATGGAGGTGCTGACTCATGGGATAAAAGTCCACTACCCCCTGGTGCTGGCGTTGTGCTGATGACATTGTGTTGTGTGACAAAGGAAGTGTGGAAGAATTTGGAAGAATGGAGATGGGCCTGGGAAGATATTGAAGATAACTAGGAAGAAGACGATAGATTATCTGAGGTTTAATGATGATGAGGATTCAGAAGCTAGCCTGTGGAGAAGAGTGGATAAGTGGCCCAAGTGTGGTGTAGCGGGTCCACAGCTCACGTCAAAAAGGCCATTTTTTAAAATAGCTTTGCGAGGGGGCGTGCTGTGTGTGGCCAAAGCAGTTCCCTGGTGATGCGTGATGCGGACAGTCCTCACTAAAGTGCACAGGTGAGGAGTCGTCCGAATCCGTAATTGGTGCCGGGAACTGCTAATTGCCACATCTGATCCACGTCCCCGTAATAAATAGACACGCGAAGCAGCTAGGTGGGAAAAAGAAGAAAAGACGTACGGAGG
>JANRMT010062841.1:5978601-5999116 GCA_026402145.1 Polypterus bichir lapradei | reverse complement strand
ATAGATAGATAGATAGATAGATAGATAGATAGATAGATAGATAGATAATGTCACATGTCTGCACATGGGAGATCGTTTAAGGGCTCTGGTGCTGGTAATTGTGTTCTGTTGTCTCCTCTCCTCTTCTCTCTGCAGAATGGAAGGCTGTGGTGGACTCCATTGCTGGCGTCACTTCCATTCTCCGTCCCATCTTTCTGAGTGACTATATAACTGGGAACAGGCCGTCTTGTTCTCATTTCTGTTCTGAAGTCATGTCTGCTAAGGTGTCTCCGCAAAGTATTGTGTGCTGCATTATTGTCCATTCCTTCAAATTATATGGGGTCACCAAGGTGGGGCCCCAACTCTTTCACTTTGTTGTGTCTCCTTTTCACAATAGATAGACAGATAGAAATTCATTTGTCCCCAAGTGGAAATTTGGCTTTTTACAAAAGTAATATTATATTATGACAGGAAGCAAATTTCTATCAAATATACAGCAGAATGAATAAAAGAACAAAAACTAAAAAGAAAGAAAATGTTTGACTTGGCAGTCCCAGTCCCAGTGAGGCACTATACTGGTGTATTGCTGTTGGTATAAAGGACCCCGCATCACATTTCTTGACCCACTTCTGCTGAAGAATGTGTTGGCTGAAAGTCTTCAGTGCTGGTGTGTCACAGAGCCACTGTCCCCAAATAAACAATCACAGGCGCAAATCCGCTAAGGTAATGCAGATATTATACAACATGTGAAAACACCCAGAATCTCCTGTTAAGCACACATCTTGGGGGAAAGTAGAAAAACAGACACCAAATGGGAAAATGCGTGTAGCCCCCCATCTTCCACCCCACCCCGATTTGTATTATTGACTTAGCAAGACATCAAACAGCTTCCAGAACGTTCCTTCGGCAGATCAGTCGCTGCCTTGTCTTTTCCTTTCCCCGTGGTGGACAGCAAAGGAGCAGCACGTTTTAATTTTGACATCTTTATAAAAGGAGGCACTAATGATACACGATTTTATTAGAGATAATAAAGTTCACGTCTTATCAGTGAGCGACGCCACGCTACGAACTGTCAGCAATGCAAATGTGCCTGCGGCTCTCCTTTAATCCAAAGGCCTTGTCGGCTTTTACCTGCCGTCTTGTGCTCCATACCTGCCTTTGTGTCTCTTTTTTAGTGCGTATCGCCTGCCTGGCTGCTTCTCTGATGGAAGGATGTGTTAATGTCTTCTGATTGCTGTGTTCTTTGTCATAAATCCACTTATTTAATTATTTTAAACCTACCAGCAATCTCATTAGTGTTAATTTGAGTAAGGAAAAGAAGGGCATGGTGGCCCACTGGTGAAGGCTGCTGGCTCCTCAAACATTCATTGTCCTGGGTTTGAACCCTACGCCTGGTTGTTGTCTGTCTGGGGTTTGCATGTTCTTATGTGCTGCTGTGCAGGTGGCATAGCTACTGAACAGACAGACAACAACCAGGCGTAGGGTTCAAACACAGGACAATGAATGTGTGAGGAGCTAGCAGAACTTCACCATGACCTGCTCTCAAGTGCAGCCATGCCACCTGCACTTCCCACTGAAACTAAGCCTGATTGGGCCCGGCCAGTAGTTGAATGGGACGCCATCTAGGAAAAGCTTTTGTTGCTGCTGGAAGAGGTGCTGGTGAGACCAGCAGGGGGCGCTTACTCAGTGCTCTGAATGGAGGGTTAGTTTAAGAAGATTTTTGTCTTGGTAGAGTAATATATTGCTCTACTTTCCACTATTGTATTATTAATATGTAGCCTTTGTCAGAATACCTTAAATCTCACAGACTTACAGTTAGGTCCATAAATATTTGGACAGAGACAACTCTTTTCTCATTTTGGTTCTGTACATTACCACAATGAATTTTAAATGAAACAACTCAGATGCAGTTGAAGTGCAGACTTTCAGCTTTAATTCAGTGGGTTGAACAAAACGATTGCATAAAAATGTGAGACGACTAAAGTATTTTATAAACACAATCCCTTCATTTCAGGGGCTCAAAAGTAATTGGACAATTGACTCAAAGGCTGTTTCATGGGCAGGTGTGTTCAAGTCCGTCGTTATGTCATTATCAATTAAGCAGATAAAAGGCCTGATGTTGATTTGAGGTGTGGTGCTTGCATGTGGAAGATTTTGCTGTGAACAGACAACATGCAGTCAAAGGAGCTCTCCATGCAGGTGAAAGAAGCCATCCTTATGCTGCGAAAACAGAAAAAACCATCCGAGAAATTGCTACAATATTACGAGTGGCAAAATCTACAGTTTGGTACATCCTGAGAAAGAAAGCAAGCACTGGTGAACTCAGCAACGCAAAAAGACCTGGACGTCCACGGAAGACAACAGTGGTGGATGATCGCAGAATCATTTCCATGGTGAAGAGAAACCCCTTCACGACAGCCAACCGAGTGAACAACACTCTCCAGGGCTTGGTCGGCGTATCGATATCCAAGTCTACCATAAAGAGAAGACTGCATGAAAGGAAATACAGAGGGTGCACTGCAAGGTGCAAGCCACTCATAAGCCTTAAGAATAGAAAGGCTAGATTGGACTTTGCTAAAGAACATCTCAAAAAGCCAGCACAGTTCTGGAAAAACATTCTTTGGACAGATGAAACCAAGATCAGCCTCTACCAGAATGATAAAGGCAAGAAAAAAGTATGGAGAAGGCGTGAAGCAGCTCATTATCCAAAGCATAGCACATCATCTGTAAAACACGGTGGAGTCAGGCAGTGTGATGGCTGCCAGTGGCACTGGGACACTAGTGTTTATTGATGAGGTGACACAGGACAGAAGCAGCTGAATGAATTCTGAGGTGTTCAGAGACATACTGTCTGCTGTGGACGAAAACTCAGACCAGACAGCAGGTGCGGTTATAAAGCAGCTTTATTTTTCAGAGTCACGGTGAGAAGAGTTTCAGAAAAGCAGACAATCAAATATACATGACAGCGTCAGGGCTCTTCTGAACCCCGTCTGTTGGGTGGGGTCTAGTTTTATACCCCTAGAATGCGTGATTTAATATCATTATGAAATGCAACAGTCAACACTTTATTATACACAATCCTTGAGCCCCTTTAACGTCCCTTGTAAAACCTGATTTCTTGGCTCCTTTTGTTATGGCGTTCAGATGTAAGCTAAGGGAAAACGTGATAAGGCAGACTCATGTGTGGAATGCTCAGACCTTGAGTCCTTTGCACAAATATTTTTCTGTTTGCTAAAACAAAGCATGCTATTACATGGTTTTGTAAAGCTTACTTCTCAGACATGAATTAGTACAAGGGAACGAAGAGAACATTCGTCTTCCACACTGCTCAAATCCAGCTAAACGCACTCAAATTGATTGGGCGGCGGGCGTTTCATAATACAGATGGACAATGACCCAAAACATACAGCCAAAGCAACCCAGGAGTTTATTAAAGGAAAGAAGTGGAGAATTCTTGAATGGCCAAGTCAGTCACCTGTTCTTAACCCAACTGAGCGTGCATTTCACTTGTTGAAGACTAAACTTCAGACAGAAAGGCCCACAAACAAACAGCAACTGAAAGTAAAGCCGCTGCAGTAAAGGCCTGGCAGAGCATTAAAAAGGAGGAAACCCAGCATCTGGTGATGTCCATGAGTTCAAGACTTCAGGCTGGCATTGCCAGTAAAGGGTTTTCAACCAAGTATTAGAAATGGACATTTTATTTCCAGTTATTTATTTATCCAATTACTTTTGAGCCCCTGAAATGAAGGGATTGTGTTCAAAAAATACTTTAGTTGCATTTTTATGCAATTGTTTTGTTCACCCACTGAATTAAAGCTGAAAGTCTGCACTTCAACTGCATCTGAGTTGTTTCATTTAAAATTCATTGTGGTAATGTACAGAACCAAAATGAGAAAAAAGTTGTCTCTGTCCAAATATTTATGGACCTAACTGTACTACTGTCTATAAGGTATTATAGTGTGTAACTTCTCCACCTTCCCTTCTATATCTATAACCTCAGGCAATTAGGTGTAGTAAAAGACAAGCAGGAGTTAAGTTACAATTTAAACACTGTATTATTAGTAATATTCATAAATAATAACAATATGCAAAGTACATTTGAATATTGGCAACCATAAAACCTGATTAAATGTGGATGTGTAGTTTCAGGCGGCACACAGACTTGTTTGTTACTTAAAAATGTCTCTAGTTAAGGCATCATTTGTGGTCAGCTCGCTGCATGCCTGTTCAATATGGCTGCCGAGCTGTGCTCTATATTGTGTTGTCCTTTCAGTTCATGGATGAGTTTGGTAAGAGAGAAATGCTCCTTCGTCAGATGTTAGTAAGAGAGAGAGTGAGATTAACCAAGCAAATTTTATAGATGTTCTGTCCAACCCCTACAGCCAATAGGGCGCTGTGGTACTAAAAAGGCTTCTGAGACAAGCCAATTCCAAACAGCCATACTTCAGACCAATGGGGAAATAGAACATCTTAACACCTGCCACCCCCCAAAACCATATGTTAAGGTAAAGCTTGGCAGTTAGGCAGCCTGGCTTCCTTGCGGGGGATGAAGGGGAAGACTTTAGCAGAGAAACATTAGCCAAACTTGTTTCAGGCACTTCCCTAAACTCTGTCGTAAAATTCAAAGAGACTCGTTGTGTGTAAACATGAATGCTTCTCACATAATGTAACACTAATATTACATTGCTTTGCCTAAGTTACAAATAAAGACATACAAAATATCTGTCAACTTATATGCAAAATCTCACATCATAACAGAAGACGAGTTCCATCCCACAACTGACGCAGTGCTGGGCCAGCCAATCAGACGAAAGGACCCTCCTACCCGATGATTCCAGTGCTCCTTTATCTGGGGTGACTTTTCCTTTAGTAAGCAAGCAACTTGGCTATAGATCAGTGAGCACCAAGTTCCACATGCCAAGAAGACAAACAGAATGAGGGAGGATTAATCACATTTTATAAATATTACTTACGTTTTAGTGCTAATGACTAACTAACAGAGATACAGTCTGCTCAGCTAATCAGCAGCTCTAGTCAGGGTATGCTAAACCGAAGTTGTGATTCTTCAGCTGGAATTTGAAAAATGAGACTGAAGGGGCATCTCTTATAGCAGCAGGCAGGCCATCCCACAGCTTCGGGACCCTGTAACTAAAAGCTCGACATCCAACTGTTATTTTGTTAATCCTACGAATCATAAGCAGGCCAGCATCTTGAGATCTTAACTCTTTCAGGGCTGATGTTGACTTTTGTCAAAAGGAGTTGACGATGGTAATCAGCTGTAAAATGTGGCAAGACCAAGCGTTATGTTTTAGTTGGACTCTCGTTGCTAGAAGGAAAGTTAGCATAACTAGCTTTATTGGTTTGACCGAGATTTGCTGCACTCGTGCGGGTAGCAAGGCGCAAACAAAGTCAAAAATGGCACTGACATCTGGTGAGAGACCAAAGCGGATGTGTGAAGCAAAATACTCAGTGGACGATGTTTTGTCTGTTATCTCTGAACTGGACTATGACTTGTCGGAATCCGATTTTCATACAAGTGATCGAAAACGAATGTGAGGTTCCAGCTTCAGCTGATTGGTCCCTGGCTAATCTTGGTACTGACAATGTTTGCCAGGGAGGACTGCCACTTAATGATAAGAGGTAGAAACCAGATTATAATGCACTGCAACCGCTGCTGCTGCCCCAGCAACACAAAGACAGCCAGGCAGCAAGCCTGTCGCACATTCTTGGCAAACTGGCAGCCACAGCATGCAGCAACATATGTTTCGTGTTGATTTTTATGTGAAACCATTGCTTTTCAGAAACTATGTTTTTTGGAGAAAATATTCAGCCCTCAGAGAGTTAATGTGCGCTCAGGTTTGTAGGCATGGATAAGTTCACAGCCTCGGCCCTTTGAGGCTTTATATGTTGTGAGACTCACCCGGACAACCACCAGTTGGAAACCCCATTTTTATCAAAAGCACACGTTTATTAAGCACTAATAAACACAGGTTTCAGTCCCCAACACCACACAAAGCACACAGCAATAATCTACCACAATGAACTCTTCTTCCTCTCAGTCCTTAGCTGCCCCTATTCTCCTCCTGGGAGCTGTATCCTACTCCAACTCCCGACTCTGGCTGTCCGACTGTAAGGAGGCGGCGCCTTTTATTCCCGCCCGGATGTGCTCCAGGTGGCTGGTGACGATCTTCCGGCAGCATTTCCTGGTGTGGCGGAAGTGCTGCCCTTGTCACCGGAAGCACTCCGGGCATCCCTGGCAGGTTTATCCGCCATCTTGCCTGGTGTGGCGGAAGTGACAGTTCCCCGGGTCCAACGAGGCTTAAGGAGCCCCCTGGCGGAGGCCACGGTTCCCAACAGGCCAGAAACTCTTTGTCCCTTTCCCGTGGTCCTCTCTTAGTCCAGGGTGGTTGCCCCCTCGTGAACAGGAAGCTATTACTGTCCCTTTCTGGTCCTTCCAGGCATCCCGGCAATCTGCCACAATGTTAAAAGAAGGTTTTTGAAATCTGCCCTAAACTTAACCGTGAGCAAGTGAGAAGACTTAGGAACAGGAGTTATGTGTTCATATTTTCTTGTTCTTGTAATAATTCTTGTAGCAGCATTTTGAATTAACCGAGAGCTGTACAAGGAACATTTTGAACACTGCATTGAAGTAATCAATCCTACTTGAAATAAATGCATGAACTAATTTCTCAGTATACTGCATATTTGGAAAATACCTTCATTTTCCAACATCTTTAAAATGGAAAAAACATGTATTGGACAATTTTGCACTTTAAACAGCATGTTAGTGTCAAAGATAAGGCCTAGATTGCGGGTTGAGTCAGTAAAACTAATGGCGATTCTAACTGAGTTAAATCATGACAAAATGTTGTTGCAATCAGCGTCTTTCCCTCCAATAATTAATTAATTTCTGTTTCGTCTGTGTTCAAAGGCAAGCAGTTCTCATCCATCCAACTCCTTTAACTCACAATCACATCCAATTGAACATTGGAGAAACGTCAGATGGTCTAAAATAAAGGTACAGCTGGGTGTCACCTGCGTATGAGTGAAACGTAACATCATATTTTCTAGTGAGAGTTCGAAGGGGAAGCATGTAAAGTGAAAACAGTAAAGGTCCCAGTACTGAGCCCTGCGGGACACCATATTCAACTTCTGCATATAATAAAGGGTGACTGCCAACACATTTCTGTACCTACTGTAATCCATTTGATAAATACGAACTAGACCAGTGTTGTGGACGGCCGGGGTCCTTGCCCGGCTGGAATGCCTCCAAGCTGGAAGGACCGGGGGAGTAAAAGTGGCCAGAGGGAGCACTAGATGGCAGCCCCACTGGATTGCAGCAGTGCCTAGCATTCCCGCAGGGCTTCATGGGTGTTGGAGTCTGGTGCAGCCCTATTGGGATCCGTGGGCGCCGCCAGGGGGTGCTACAGCTACTCCTGATCCCATATAGGCGATTCTTTCATCACACCTGGAAGTGCTGGTGGAAGTAGGTCATCAAGCGCCTGGAGCACTTCCGGGTAGCGTATAAAAGGAGCCAGCAGACACTACTCGGGGAGCTGGAGTTGGGAGGTGGAGGACAGCACTTATGGGAGAGGAGTGAAGGTGGCAGAAGAGAAAGAGAAAGAAGGGGTTGAGCCATATTATGAAAAATTGCATGCTATAAATAAAAGGAAGAAATGTAGTGCTTGTGCCTGTCTGTGTCGAGTGTTAATTACCACAATGGCATCCCAGATGGGACTTCCTAGCCGTTAACTGGCAGGGGGCCCCTCATTAAAAAAATTTTGTGGTTAACACGACACAGCAGATTGATAACTCCGTTGTTTCCCCATCACTTCAGGTCACGAGTCTGGGTGTCATCCTTGACAGGACTCTATCTTTCCAATCTCACATTAATAACATCACCCGGTCTGCTTACTTCCACCTACGTAATATTAAATCACATCCGCCCCTCCCTCACTCCCCATACCACTGCCATCCTTGTTCACAGTCTTGTTACTTCTCGTCTGGACTCCTCTTTGGTCTCTCTAATAAATCTCTCCATAACCTTCAGCTAGTCCAGAAGTCTGCTGCTCGCATCATTACTCGAACCCCGTGTATTCACCATATTACTCCGGTCTTGCAGCAGCTTCATAGGCTCCCAATTAAGTTTTAAATTGATTTTAAAATTCTGCTATTAACATTTAAAACCATTCATAACCTCGCCCCTCCATATCATGTTGCCATTCCCTCCTGTAACCTTAGATCCTCCTCTTCCTCCATCCACCTGACTGTCCCTCTTGCCCGTCTAACATCCATGGGGGAGCGGAGTGTTCAGCTGTTCTGCTGCCAAGCTCTGGAATTCATTACCTACTGAGCTCAGAAATATCAAATCGTTTTCAACTTTTAAATGTAAACTTAAAACCCATCTGTTTAAAATGGCCTTTTCTTTATGATTACAGTGGCTTTCTTTGGTATTAATTTTTATATCTTCTGGTTTTTTTCTGATGTTTTAAGTTGTTTATAATGTGTCTTTTTATTTATTTATTTATTGTTTGTTCAGTGTCTTTGAGTTCTCAGAAAGGCGCCTTGTATAAATACATTTTTTTATTATTATTATTATTATTATTATTATAACAAGCGACTGTGCCAGTGTGACACCAGTTGAGTGGCTGGTACACCCTCTACTGGTGTCACACCAGGCAAGGATAGACAACAACTAGGCATTGTATTTGAACCTAGAATGCCAGAGCCATGAGGCAAAAGTACCCTCCACGAAGGAAGATATCACTAGGACTATGATAATACCTTGTAGGTCTCACCACCTGCAAGGTGCCAATGCACCACTTTTGCTTACACTGGCACAGGCCTTATCCTTTCAATAAGAGAGCAAGCTTTAAAATGCCAGCATGCAGAGGAGTCCAGGCTGACACGGAGGTCTCTTTAATTGCATTTAGCTGTCAAAGCCCAAGGCGTCCTTGTGTGTGGGTGGAGGCGCCGAGAGTTTCTGTTGCTCGTTTCACTTGTGATAAAGTTGCTGTGAACGCGTGAGAGGCTGGTGACTAATGCAAACTGGTCTATTCAGGGCCCCGGCTCTCTCTCTCTGACAAAAGGATTCAGTTTACAATTCCAAGAGAGTTTCGTCTTCTCCTTATCTCTGCAGTTTCTCCTCTCTCATAAACTCTCTTAGACTGCAACATAATCTGCTGAAACCCCAAGGAGTGGCGGGCAAACCATTGTGTGCTCACCTGCAGGACAGCAATGGGTGCAGTCGGAGTGACACGTGAAGCGGTGGAACAGGACGGGACAGAAAGTATTTGGAAGAAACAGACAAAGAAATTGGGGGGTGGGGGGCTGAAATCTGGGAATCGAGCCGACCTGCTGAGCCTCACTGGTAAAAGGATGGCTTTTATGTATACAGAAATCAGCCAGAACATTCAAACCTCTGACAGGTGAAGGTGAATAACATTGATGATCTCGTTACAATGGCACCTGTCAAGTGGTGGGATATATTAGTGAATAGTCGGCTCTTGAAGGCGATGGGATGGGAGCAGGAGAAATTAGGCAAGCATAAATATCTGAGCAAATTCCACGAGTTTCAAATTGTGATGGCTGGACCACTGGGATAGAGCATCTCCAAAATGGCAGGTCTTGTGGGGTGGTTAGTACCAACCAAAAGAGGTCCAAGGAAGGGCAACCAGAAAATTAGCAACAGGGTCAATGGGGTCATTGCTGCACGTGAGGAGCAAAGGATAGTTTGTCTGGTCTGATCCACCAGAAGAGCTACTGGAGAACAAATTGCTGAAAAACGTAACGCTGGCCATGAGAGAAAGGTGTCATAACATATAATGCATCACAGACTGCTGTGTAGCAGCAGACTGGTCGGAGTGCCCATGCTGACCCCATCCACTGCCGAAAGTGCCAGCAATTGGCATATATGTGTCAGAACTGGATCATAAAGCAAAGGAAGACGGTGGCCTGGTCTGATGAATCACGTCTTCTTTTGGATCATGATGGCTGGCTGTGTGTCTGTATGTCATTTAACTAAGGACGAGATGGCAGCAGGTGTGTTGGGGAGGATAGCCAGAGGTCACAGAGGTAGTGGAGATTCATCCAGCGGGTCGCTCGTGCCAGTAATGACGTGTCCTCTTGGGAGGCTCGGGTTTTTATGAAGGCTGAACTGGAAGGGGCGGGGTCAGTTGCCCTCGGCATTGTGGGAAAAGAAGGAGATGACAGTGTTAGCAATAGCGCCCCCTCTCGTCCCACCAGGTTATTACATTACTTCTACAGAGCCTGTGTGTCTCCTCAATATATGCAAATAAAGTATATTTCTTTAAAAAAAATGCTTATAAAGATCTCCTTTTGTTAAATTAAAATATTGTGGCTTATTTTTCCTTCACATGCTGAAGCCAGGGTTCCTCCACTGGCCCGTGTTTGAAGTGCTTCTTATTGTCTTCTTTTTGGTCTTTGTATGATCATTTATTGTTCTGTTTGATTATTATTTGTTTTATTGTGTATATTCAGTTATTCTTATTGTTTTTTGGTTATTATTTAGTATTTATGTGCGTGTAGCCAGATGCAGGAATGACAGGGTGCCAGAAGAACATTTGCTTGTGAGCTCCATCCACCGGGCCGCTCTTAGCAAAATGAGGCCTTCTTTAATGGATGGTGAAGTGGGAGGGGCGGAGTCAGTTGCCCTTTAAGGGCGGTTTCTTGAAAGGAAGAAGGAGATGACAGTGTTAACGATAGCGCCCCCTCTCATCTGGGTGGGTTATTACATATCTTGACAGGAGATCCTCCAATGTGCATGCATGACACAGGGAGAGAGAGTGGTTAGGAGCGGGCGGTGATAGGGCGCTTGGCCTCACCCACCACATGACAAACCAACTCAGGATCCCAGATTAGGACCCGAGTGCAGCCATGCAACGGGTGGCACCTCAGCACCACACTAGCTCAGATGGAATGGAAACAGAGTGAGTTTTTTTTATGGTGGCTGGAGTGCCAATTCTGCCACCAAATGCATGACAGGACGTCTTTCAATTCCCTCATGGTCCTTGTATTCTTGGGTTGGATTCCCCAAGAGGTGGAGCCACCTGTCCGTCATAGTTAATGGTCCGCCCACAGCCCTATAAAGGTGGACTGAGAATGGAAGTCCAGGAGGTCCATTTTGAACGCGCTCCACTGGAATTGGGTGGGTCTTGTCAGTATCGTGAGTTCTTGGATTTTTGCTCTAGTTATTTGAAACTTTCTAGTAGATTTTGATTTTGGACTCATTTGCTTTAGGCTGTGTTTTAGTTAAGTCCTTTTAAAATAACTGTTAAAAATACCCCATAAGTGATATATTTTTGCATTTTGCAAAAAGTGGAATATTTTCTTTTTTAGATAAGGCATTAGTTTTTAATGATGTTAACTAATGTTGTAACCACAAGGGGCGCCAGAGAGCACCAAACCACAGACAGAGTAAAGCCCCCCACGTTGATAGGACAAAATAAAGAATATTTATTCCACAATGCACCCTTTTACAGTAATGTGATACAATTATACGATAAATAAACTGAAATATCTTCCTCCTTCTCTCCTCCAGTTGAGTGTTGCCCACTGCATCCAGACCCGGACTCACTACATAAAGCAGAGTGCTTCCAGTGCCATGCCATATGTGGGCCATAAGGAAAGCAGGTCCCCTCTTTACCTCCAGGGACCCCAACAGGGCTGCATTTCTGGACTCCATCTCCCAAGCACCACTGCGGGTGTCCTGACTGGGTTCCCATACAAGGAACACTGCCACCTGGAGTATAGGGGATGGAACAACTCCCAGCTCTCGGCTTCTGCTGGTCTCACCATTAACTTACACCGGGCTGCGTACAAAGTAATTTATTTGTACCGCAGGCCAATCCATCTGTGCCCTTTTACACTAGCCTCCCATCTGGATAATGGCTTCTCCCCCATCTCATCCGGGATGCTCGTTCTCGTCCTACAATATACAGTGCATCCAGAAAGTATTCACAGCGCATCACTTTTTCCACATTTTGTTATGTTACAGCCTTATTCCAAAATGGATTAAAGTAATTTTTTTCCTCAGAATTCTACACACAACACCCCATAATGACAACGTGAAAAAAGTTTACTTGAGGTTTTTGCAAATTTATTAAAAATAAAAAAACTGAAAAAGCACATGTACATAAGTATTCACAGCCTTTGCCATGAAGCTCCAAATTGAGCTCAGGTGCATCCTGTTTCCCCTGATCATCCTCGAGATGTTTCTGCAGCTTCATTGGAGTCCACCTGTGGTCAATTCAGTTGATGTGACATGATTTGGAAAGGCACACACCTGTCTATAGAAGGTCCCACAGTTGACAGTTCATGTCAGAGCACAAACCAAGCATGAAGTCAAAGGAATTGTCTGTAGACCTCCGAGACAGGATCGTCTCGAGGCACAAATCTGGGGAAGGTTACAGAAAAATTTCTGCTGCTTTGAAGGTCCCAATGAGCACAGTGGCCTCCATCATCCATAAGTGGAAGAAGTTCGAAACCACCAGGACTCTTCCTAGAGCTGGCCGGCCATCTAAACTGAGCGATCGGGGGAGAAGGACCTTAGTCAGGGAGGTGACCAAGAACCCAATGGTAACTCTGTCAGAGCTCCAGAGGTCCTCTGTGGAAGAGAGGAGAACCTTCCAGAAGGACAACCTTCTCTGCAGCAATCCACCAATCAGGCCTGTATGGTAGAGTGGCCAGACGGAAGCCACTCCTTAGTAAAAGGCACATGGCAGCCAAAAGGCACCTGAAGGACTCTCAGACCATGAGAAACAAAATTCTCTGGTCTGATGAGACAAAGATTGAACTCTTTGGTGTGAATGCCAGGCGTCATGTTTGGAGGAAACCAGGCACCGCTCATCACCAGGCCAATACCATCCCTACAGTGAAGCATGGTGGTGGCAGCATCAGGAACTGGGAGACTAGTCAGGATAAAGGGAAAGATGACTGCAGCAATGTACAGAGACATCCTGGATGAAAACCTGCTCCAGAGCGCTCTTGACCTCAGACTGGGGCGACGGTTCATCTTTCAGCAGGACAACGACCCTAAGCACACAGCCAAGATATCAAAGGAGTGGCTTCAGGACAACTCTGTGAATGTCCTTGAGTGGTCCAGCCAGAGCCCAGACTTGAATCCGATTGAACATCTCTGGAGAGATCTTAAAATGGCTGTGCACCGACGCTTCCCATCCAACCTGATGGAGCTTGAGAGGCGCTGCAAAGAGGAATGGGCGAAACTGGCCAAGGATAGGTGTGCCAAGCTTGTGGCATCATATTCAAAAAGACTTGAGGCTGTAATTGCTGCCAAAGGTGTTTCGACAAAGTATTGAGCAAAGGAAGTGAATTGTTATGTACATGTGATTTCTCAGTTTTTTTATTTTTAATAAATTTGCAAAAACCTCAAGTAAACTTTTTTCACGTTGTCATTATGGGGTGTTGTGTGTAGAATTCTGAGGAAAAAAATGAATTGAATCCATTTTGGAATAAGGCTGTAACATAACAAAATGTGGAAAAAGTGATGCGCTGTGAATACTTTCCGGATGCACTGTAAATGTTGCAGAATAGAATGCAGAGAATTCACTTGAGCTGCATATGTGCAAAGCATACAATTATTCTACTCAAAATGATATGATATATCGAGCAGATCTGTCTCATTTATAATTGTCCAAAATGTTTCCAGGGTGAGATCCAACCTGCGAACGTTGCAATCGAGCTCCAGCCTCACATGTTCTGGGTGAGCACCAAATTAACATCATTCTGGACCAAAAATCTTGAAATGCCTTTCAGACAGCCTTGGTGTCCCAATCCCTCCTAATCCACTAACAGCTGTGTGTGTTTGGTGGGCTCACAGAGGGGCTTAAAGTGGAGAAGGACAAACAAACTGTAATGGCCTTTACTTCACTATTGGCACATAGACTTGTCTTACTCAACTGGAGAATCCTAACTCACCTCTCTTAAGTCAGTGGGTAGCTGATGTTATATACTACCTGAAACTGAAAAATCAAATTCTCGCTTAGAGGATCCGTGCAGAACTTTTACAAAACCCAGCAGGATCTCATCAGTAATATGTTAGAATAAGCTCTTAAAGCATTAAGGAAGCAGATTCTCTCCCCTTTTCTTTTTCTTCCCCATCTATCTTTATTCACTTATTAATTCATCTATCTACTTATTTTTACCAGCTTTAAGTTTTACTCTGCCGGCCACGCTCTCTTTCTCAGGGGTGGAGGTTGATTTGTTTTCGATTCTATTTTTGTAAAAATTGATCTATTTGTATGGAATGTTGTGTGATTTCAATAAATAAATGTGGCAGAATGGGCGGCATGGCGGCGCAGTGGGTAGCACTGCTGCCTCGCAGTTAGGAGACCCAGGTTCGCTTCCCGGATCCTCCCTGTGTGGAGTTTGCATGTTCTCCCCGTGTCTGCGCCGGTTTCCTCCCACAGTCCAAAGACATACAGGTTAGGTGTATTGGCAGCCCTAAATTGTCCCTAGTATGCGCTTGGTGTGTGGGTGTGTGTGTGTTTGTGTGCCCTGCCTGGGGTTTGTTTCCTGTTGGCTGTGATTGGCTCCGGCAGCCACCGTGACCCTGTAGTTAGGATATAGCGGGTTGGATAATGGATGGATGGGTAAATAAATAAATCAATACATAAATAAATAAATGTTGCAGAATGGGCGGCATGGTGGCGCAGGGGTAGCGCTGCTGCCTCGCAGTTAGGAGAACTGGGTTCCCTTCCCGGGTCCTCCCTGTGTGGAGTTTGCATGTTCTCCCCGTGTTTGCGTGGGTTTCCTCCCACAGCCCAAAGACATGCAGGTTAGGTATATCGGCGGTCCTAAATTGTCCCTAGTGTGTGCTTGGTGTTTGGGTGTGTGTGTGTGCCCTGCGGGGGGCTGGCGCCATGCCCGGGGTTTGTTTCCTGCCTTGCACCCTGTGTTGGCTGGGATTGGCTCCAGAAGACCTCCGTGACCCTGTAGTTCGGATATAGCGGGTTGGATAATGGATGAATTTTCATACAAGGGCGGCATGATGGCACAGTGTGTAGTGCTGCTGCCTCGCAGTTAGGAGAACTGGGTTCGCTTCCCAGGTCCTCCCTGTGTGGAGTTTGCATGTTCTCCCCGTGTCTGCGTGGGTTTCCTCCCACAGTCCAAAGACATGCAGGTTAGGTGGATTGGCAATTCTAAATTGTCCCTAGTGTGTGCTTGGTGTGTGGGTGTGTGTGTGCCCTGCGGTGGGCTGGCACCCTGCCTGGGGTTTGTTTCCTGCCTTGCACCCTGTGTTGGCTGGGATTGGCTCCAGCAGACCACCGTGACCCTGTGTTAGGATATAGCGGGTTGGAAAATGTGTGTATGAATAGATGTTGCAGAATATTATAACTTGTAGTTAACCCAGAATAAGTAACTGGTATGTGAAAGCTGTGTGAATAAGTAGCTGGCTGCCCGCAAACAAGTAGCCAGGTGAGTAAGCAGCTAACTTCATCCTTGTCGTGTTATGGCAGGCGTATGGGCAAACACCGTTAAACAGTAATAATTATTACCAAAGTACTTTCATCCACTTATTGTGTGAAATCAAAAACATTCAGTGTTTCATTTAATTGCTCCTTCCCACTCCTCTTCACCCTCGGACATGGCTGTACCAACCCTTGAGTTGCCTTTTCATGACTTTTCCATTGGCACCCAAAATCATGTGAATGTCCAATATAGTTTGCACGCTGAATTGATAAGGTTTCCACACAAAGCTGCAACAGTAAGTAAAACCAGTATGTTTCACACGCAAAACTGTTATACTGTACACATAACACCAACAGATTACACTCCCAAAACTGGCGTTGTACACACTTAAAACCAGTACAAGAGTTTGTGAAAGGCAGGGGTCCCGAAGTACAGTCCTGGGGTACCACTGTGGTGCCCGGTTTTCATTCTTAATTTCTTCATTCTGAATTGTGCACATTTGAGACCAATCTTCACTTTCCTTTTTATGCACATATAACCTTTAGAGGTGGTGTTACCGGCCTCAGGCCTAGGGGGGTCCTGGGTCAGGTACAAGCCACTGCTGGTACAGGGTGTAGCCACAGCGATATGGTGAAAGAGCATAAAAGAAGCAGGCAGCAGTCCCGAGTCTTGGACCAGACGTCTCTGTTCTACTTTATTCTCATTTACCCAGAAATACACTCACCTAAAGGATTATTAGGAACACCTGTTCAATTTCTCATTAATGCAATGATCTAATCAACCAATCACATGGCAGTTGCTTCAATGCATTTAGGGGTGTGGTCCTGGTCAAGACAATCTCCTGAACTCCAAACTGAATGTCAGAATGGGAAAGAAAGGTGATTTAAGCAATTTTGAGCGTGGCATGGTTGTTGGTGCCAGACGGGCCGGTCTGAGTATTTCACAATCTGCTCAGTTACTGGGATTTTCACGCACAACCATTTCTAGGGTTTACAAAGAATGGTGTGAAAAGGGAAAAACATCCAGTATGCGGCAGTCCTGTGGGCGAAAATGCCTTGTTGATGCTAGAGGTCAGAGGAGAATGGGCCGACTGATTCAAGCTGATAGAAGAGCAACTTTGACTGAAATAACCACTCGTTACAACCGAGGTATGCAGCAAAGCATTTGTGAAGCCACAACACGCACAACCTTGAGGCGGATGGGCTACAACAGCAGAAGACCCCACCGGGTACCACTCATCTCCACTACAAATAGGAAAAAGAGGCTACAATTTGCACGAGCTCACCAAAATTGGACAGTTGAAGACTGGAAAAATGTTGCCTGGTCTGATGAGTCTCGATTTCTGTTGAGACATTCAAATGGTAGAGTCAGAATTTGGTGTAAACAGAATGAGAACATGGATCCATCATGCCTTGTTACCACTGTGCAGACTGGTGGTGGTGGTGTAATGGTGTGGGGGATGTTTTCTTGGCACACTTTAGGCCCCTTAGTGCCAATTGGGCATCGTTTAAATGCCACGGGCTACCTGAGCATTGTTTCTGACCATGTCCATCCCTTCATGACCACCATCCTCTGATGGCTACTTCCAGCAGGATAATGCACCATGTCACAAAGCTCGAATCATTTCAAAATGGTTTCTTGAACATGACAATGAGTTCACTGTACTAAAATGGCCCCCACAGTCACCAGATCTCAACCCAATAGAGCATCTTTGGGATGTGGTGGAACGGGAGCTTCGTGCCCTGGATGTGCATCCCACAAATCTCCATCAACTGCAAGATGCTATCCTATCAATATGGGCCAACATTTCTAAAGAATGCTTTCAACACCTTGTTGAATCAATGCCACGTAGAATTAAGGCAGTTCTGAAGGCGAAAGGGGGTCAAACACCGTATTAGTATGGTGTTCCTAATAATCCTTTAGGTGAGTGTATATAAATGCTTCAATCTCTGCATAGATCAACATGACGATCAGTTAAACAATGGTGTGGGCCACTATCCTCTGCAGAACAACAGTGTAAACACGTTTACTTTGGTTCAACTATAGTATTGTTGTCAGCTATCAAGAAGTACCTGATTAGAAACCAATGTCCCCAAAACTCGTTCATTTTCAAAGGAAGCAGGCAGGTCTGTGTCACCACATTAAAATACCAATCAAACCTTTTGCAAGACGGGTAAATATTTATGTCCTGAGGAGAGCCATCAGCAATAACCTGTAGCAGAAGTTTCTTTAAAACACTGAATTTAAGCCCATTACACTGGCACAACTCAATTCTGAGGTTACTGCCATTCTAGAACATTCATTGTGAGTCCTTTTTGGGTGCCATTTTGAATTCCGTTCCATGGAGTTTTGTTACGGTATTGCTAGGCAACAGGGAAGTGAAACACTTCCAGGGTCAAAGGTATAAAGTTCTTTCCCAGCACTTCCTTCCCATCCGAGTTTATCGACATATAAAAGACTAGTGTGTGTTTATGTAGTTAGAGCTCCTGGTGAACGACTTCTGATTGATGTTTTCTTGACGATAAGTTTGGGTTTTCGATTTTGCCTTGACGATAGTGTTTAACTGACTTCCTGGTTGCCAATATTTGTTTGTTTTCCCTGGCTTGTGTCTTTTTTTCTGGTTCTATCCTTCTTATATAAAAACAGTCGGGATTGTCCTTCCATCCCGTGAGTGCTACGCAGGCGCGGAGTTTCACACACGCCCCGTCCATTTTGCAATGCACGATGGGATTTGTAGTTTCGTTTTTCCAGGTAAAAGATGATTTTCTACTCCAGACTGTGCGAGTAGCACAGAGTTTCACACATGCCCCGTCCATTTTGCAAAAAAAGGGCGACCTCAATATAGAAAAAAAGTTTCAATTTCATCACAAAAATAACAGAAACTACGAGTATTAAAGTAATACCGCTCAAATGCAATATAACCAAATTAATGAGTTTGTATAAAATATCAAATTGATCTACATATTGAATTGCCTTAACAAGTGGTCAACTTAAAAGTCGGTCGCCTTAAAAGGCGGGTCAGCCTAGTATTTAAAAAATTCTCTGTCACCTTCATGGTGTCAGAACATGGATGTGGAAATTGGTGCGGTAGTTTTCATGTGATGCTCGAACAGACTAACAGACAAAAATTCAGCTTTTGATAGAAAGAGACTGGAAATTAACTACAAAATGGGTAGGCTGTCAATATACAGGCAATCAGAAATAAATCAGTATATAGCTAAGATGTCATTCTTATTAATTACAGTCTAGGTCAGTGGTTGCCAACCTTTTTTTAGCCATGCCCTACCTAGGCCCCTCTAAAATCACGATGTCCCCCCCCGTAACGTATACCTTATTCTTATCATTACCTATTCAAAAAGTGAACTCCTACTCACGTGGAGGAAGCCCATAATGTCATTAATTTGGTCTTAAAGAGCTTCCAAAGAACAGGGGAACAAAAGAGGGAAAGGAGAGTTGAAGAAATCACTTGTTAAAAAAAAATATAATATAATATGAAGTAATATGAAAATACAGCAAATACAGTTTGGAAAACATCTAATAAGAGACGTGATGTTCATAAATATAAAATAACTTTAATGACAGCTTTTTCTGTAATATTTTGATCATTTTATATTTTTGTTGTATTCATATTCATGTTATTTTAATGGTAAAAACGATTTCTAAGTAGAAAAACCCAAATCACAAATTAAAGGGTTCTTCACCATCCTATGTTTTTATAAATATATATATATGTCTCTGTAAAACATAAAAATAAAAATAATTTATTTTTTTTCTATCATTTTTAACAATGAATTTCTGTTTTTTCATTTTATAAATTAACGTACCTAAATTCTCGAATTGCCCCCCCTGAAAAATCAAATTGCCTCCCAGTGGGGCGTGCGCCCCACATTGGGAATCACCAGTCTAGATGAATGGTCTTTGTAACTACATTGTGCCCATTTTGGTAATTAATGGCTACTGCAACTGGTCATCGTACATTAATCGGTCATAATCAGGCTGTAATTCACACGGCATTATAAATTAGTATCATTGTTAATGAATGACATGAGTAGGTCCACAGTGGCCATTTTGTTAATTACGAATAAATTTATATTTTACAATTGATAATCGTAAATAAGTCAGTTATAATCAGGCTACAATTACATGAGGTATTACAAATTAGTTACAGTGTTAATGAATGATCTGTGTAACTGCACTGTGGTCATTTCAATAATTACAAATTAATTACACAATATTGGTAACTGCAGATCAATCGGTCATAATCAGGCTATAATTTACACATAATTCTAAATTAGTTTCAGTGTTAATGAATGGTGCGGGTAACTACACTGTGGCCATTTTGATAATTACAAATTAATTATGCAATATTGGTAATTGTAAAAAAATCGGCTATAATCAGGATGAGATTATACACGATTACTTTCTGTGTTAATGAATGGTTTGTGGCCATTTTTAGATAATTCCCAATAAATTATGTATTAATAAGGCTATTCATATTGGTAATCATAAATAAACTGGTTATAATCAGCCTGTAATTATACACGACTTTACAAATTTGTTACAGTGTTAGTTAATGGTCTGCATAACTACACTGTGGATATTTTGGGAATTACAAATTAATTATGCATTAATTAGGCTATTCAATTGGTAATCATAAATTATATTTAGACTATAGTTATATACAGCTCTACAAATGAATTACAGTGTTAATAAAAAGTGTTTGAAACTACAATTTGACCATTTTAATAATTACAAATTAATTATGCAATAATGGTAATTGTAAATAAATCGGTTATAATCGGGCTATAATTACACACAATTTTACAAATTAGTTGCAGTGTTAATGGAAGGTGTGTGTAACTACACTGTGGCCATTTCAATAATTACAAATAGATTACATAATAATTAGGCTATTCAATAGATAATTGTGAATAAACTATTTATAATCAGGCTAGAATTCCACATGATATTACAAATTAGTTGCAGTGTTAATGAAAAGTGTGTGTAACTACACTGTGGCCATTTCAATAATTACAAATTAATTAAGCTATTCGGTTGATAATCGTAAATAAATCAGTCTTAATCA
>JANRMT010062841.1:5940833-5958381 GCA_026402145.1 Polypterus bichir lapradei | reverse complement strand
TCTGAATGTGGATCCCAGTGCAGTGACGGGGACACTGTGATGTAAAAATGGCACCGTCCTTTGGATGAAACATAGAACTGAGGTCTTGACTCTCTATGGTCATTAGAGATCCCTGGGCATTCTTTTTAAAGAGTAGGGGGTATACCCAGGCTTAATTGTCCACCATGGCCTGGTGATTGTAGGCCCTAAATCATCCCCCATCTCTATTTGGTTAACTATCTCTCTCTCACACCTTCTCCATCTGTTAGCTAATGTGTGGTGATTGCAATGGAGCAAAATGGCTGCCATCAAATCACTCACTGGGAGTGGCAGTTGAAGTGGCTCCCACCATCTCTATTCAACGCCACCTTCTTCTTCTTCTTTAGCAGCAGCCATACCACCTGCACTTCAGAACAGGGCATCCACCCTGAAGCTAAGCATCCGATACTTGGATGGGACACCATCTAGGAAAAGCTTGGGTTGCTGCTGGAAGAGGTGCTAGTGTGGCCAGCAGGGGGCACCTACCCTGTGCTCTGAATGTGGATCCCAGTGCAGTGACAGGGTCACCAAGCTGTTAAAATGGCACCGTCCTTTGGATGAAACATAGAACTGAGGTCTTGACTCTCTATGGTAATTAAAGATCCCTGGGCATTCTTTTTAAAGATTAGGGGGTATACCCAGGCTTAATTGTCCACCATGGCCTGGTGATTGTAGGCCCTAAATCATCCCCCATCTGTATTTGGTTAACTATCTCTCTCTCACCCCTTCTCCATCTGTTAGCTAATGTGTGGTGATTGCAATGGTGCAAAATGGCTGCCAACAAATCACTCATTGGGAGTGGCAGTTGAAGTGGCTCCCACCCTCTCTATTCAATGCCAACTTCTTCTTCTTCTTCTTCTTCTTCTTCTTCTTCTTCTTCTTCTTCTTCTTCTTCTTCTTCTTCTTCTTCTTTTTCTTCTTCTATTTCTTGTTCTCCTGCAGCCATACCACCTACACTTCAGAACAGGTCACCCACCTGAAGCTAAGTCTGTTTAGCACCGGCCAGTACTTGGATGGGAGGCCACCTAGGAAAAGCTTGTGTTGCTGCTGGAAGAGGTGCTAGTGAGGCCAGCAGGGGGCGCTTACCCTGTGGTCTGAATGTTGATCCCAGTGCAGTGACGGGGGGGGGTGGGGGTCTGGCACTGTGCTATACAAATAGTTGCTGTCCTTTGGATGAGACGTGAAACTGAGGTCCTGACTCTCTGTGGTCATAAAAGATCCCTGCGTATCCTTCGTTGTAGCGGTCCGGTGCCGTTCAGATTCACACTGTGGACAGGACAGTGATTTATTTAGTGTTTTTGGTGGGGATTCCAGGAACAAACCCAAGCCGACCCGCACACACTCACAAAATGTGTGAATAATATGTTAAGTAGAAAATCAAATATAAAGAACAAAAATCAGACAACCCTCCCCAATACAAATATTACACACAACAATCAACCCCAAAAACAATAAACACTCACGACAATGTCCTTATCACAGTTTCCAATGCAGCAGAAACGGATGGTATGGAGTACAGATGACGATGACGATCCCGGGAACAGCTTCCGTAAGAAATGAATTAAACAGTCCTGCAGGCAGTCCTGCAGGCAGTCCTGAGCGGCGAGGGGTGAGATTTTCAGGAGCGCTCCCTCCGAAGGCGCACAACGATTAATCCACTGATAATCAATCACATGACAGGCAGGCACGAGAGAGTACTGGAAGCGATCCCGGGTAGAAATGATTTTGCAGGGGTTATGTTGGACGGGACACAGGGGTACACAGAAACACGGACCTCCCCTCTTGCTGCTATGCCGGCCCCTTTTCAAGTTTCCCGCTGGCCCTACTTGTCCCCAGCAGCCCCAGTGCCCAATTTCAGACTTATACCTTTTGGGGCTGCTGGGAAATGGAGTCCTGCTACATTGTAAAGAGTAGGGGGTATCACAATGTCCAGGCTAAATTGTCCGCCACGGCCTCCGCATTCTGGCTCTCTAATCATCCCCTGTCTCTAATTGGCTAAACATCTCTCACCACTTCACCGTCTAATAACTAATGTGTGGCGAGCATACTGGTGCAAAAATGGCTACCATCACATTATTTAAGGTGGGTGCTGCACATTGGTGGTGGTTGAAGTGGCTCCCAATTTCCACCCCACTGGGTAAATGGGTACGACCCCACTGTTCCCACTGTTCGTAGATCATAGCAGTTGGAACCTTTGGAGCCTCATACTGTATGTGGAAGTTGTAAATTAGCCACATTTGTTGGCTGGTGCCCGGCCAAGAGCTGATTCCTTTTTTGCCTCTCAATGCTACCAGCACCCCAGGTGCTTGTGGGCTTCTGGGTAATCGTGCCCAGTGGTGAGCTGGTATTCTATCCAGGGTTGGTTCCTTTGTTACCCCCCCAATAGGTTTCATCCTCCTGTGACTGAGTAATGGGAAAAGTCGGCCAAAGCAATCTGACAGATGGCCGTGTCTCCTATTTGTAAATGTAGGTGCTTGAATTGAACTGAACTGAGATGAAGCAACGAATCCACCTCAGTTGTAGGTAACTTTATAACGGTGCCCTCTCATTTTCAAAAGGAGCGACAAAACCCAAACACGTCTGCCCAGCAGCACACCGAGAAAAAAGAGAAAAGTAAATTCTGAAAGTTTCTGGGATACAAGCAGAGTTTCAGATGAACCGAAAACGGTCAAAGGTTACGGCGTGAAGTCGCTGAAGAGCTGAACGTGCGGGGTCTGCGGGGCAGAAATGCCGACTGCGCGACTCGCTTGTGTTCTCAGACCAACGGAGTTTGGGCAGGGGCAGCGAATCCTCCCAACACCCCCCCCCCCCCTTTTGAGGGGCCGGTCCTACAGTAGGTGCTACAGCGGGGTGACCCCATCATAACCACCAGGCTTCTGGGCCTGCAGCCTAAACAGAAGTGAGGATTCAGCAGAGGAATAAAGAGAAGCACCTCGGGTAGGAGGGAGTGCTGGAGGTTCTGCTTTCCAAGATGGGGTCAGTGACCTTGTTTTTTTATTTTTTGCTTCTCGGCCCCCCGTGAGGGCAGAGGCTCTTTGGCCAGAGTTTGATCATTTTGCCGTTTTAGGATGGTTCCTCGGAAATGGAAAAGGTGGCACTTTGGACATACGGTCATCTTTTTTGCTTGGCTGCATTTCAATGCGTCTATTGCTGTGCCAGACTTTCAGTGTGTATGCAGTGGAAGAACTTGGGAGCCAGACGGACATTTTAACAATAAGATAACTAGCCGAGCAAACATCAACATTTTGTTATTACGTACCACATTTTCTTACAAAAAAGGTAGCTTGCTTGTTATTTATTTTACACAACATCTGGTGGGGCTGTGGAGCCCTGGCCATTAAGGCAGTAATGTCACTGTGCTCACAAGTTCTCAACAAAGCTAAAATAAAGTTGAAAATTCTCTCCTGCTCGACAGATGGTACTGACTCACAAGGAGAGAGCGAGAATATTTTAAAGTGAAGGATCAGGAGATGAAGCATAGTCAAAAAGTCAAGTCGATGTTGTATTGAAAGATATGGAGGAACATAGGAAAGCTGACAAATGAGAGGGGACCATTCAGTCCATCGGGCTCATTTATTTAGCTTATAGCTAAGATGTCCCAATGTCTCACCCGGATCCTTCTTAAAAGTCATTAAGGTTTCTACTTCAACTCCATGTCTTGGTAGTTTGTTTCAGATTCTTACAACTCTTTGCAAAGAGAAATGTGTCCTGCCTCCAGTCCTAAATGCGCCTCTCCTTCAATTCCACTGGTGTCTGATAGGTATGCACCTTTCTCTATATGTCGTGACTAGAAAGTCCCCAAAGCAGTTCCAAAATGCCTAGTAGAGGGAGAAATCCCATCAAAAACCCTGGCTAGACACAAAAATGCCTTGTAAAACCTTTATAAAATAAAAGATTTATTCTTCACAAAGAAAGGTTCTTCAATAACAATGATCTCCATGAACCATGAAGGCAATAGGATTTGTCCAAAACAATAATATAATCTTATACAACCAGTAGTCCCAATAAGAAATCTTAAGAATAGTCGAAATACAAAGCAAAATTTGAAAAATCCAGGAAATCATTCAGCTCATTAAATTCACAAAAGGCACAAGAACTCGCCACTTCAAAATGAACCATCAGGAACCGTGGGAGATCCTCTGGATTCATAGGGAGGAGGGCAGTTTACCTGGCAGTGATTGGCAGGTGGCCCCGCCTCTTAAGGGACCACCCACAAAACACATGGAACATAACACAGGCTTAGATATGGATGAATACAACTTAAAGGATGATGTGAATCAGAACAACAAAAGAAACAGCAACACATACGAATAAAGCAAAGCTTGGTCAGGAATGGCAGCAGGCAGGTGTGAGTGAAGCAAAGACTTTTGGAGGGTGGCCTGGTGGGTGTCAAGTTGGACAGCAAAGAAGCCATCAGGGACAGACTGATATTGTTGGATTGGACTGCTGAGGACTGCTGGGGGAAAGTCATTTTCTCTGATGAATCCCCTTTCCAATTGTTTGGGGCATCCGGAAGAAAGAAAAGGCGAGTGGCACTACCATCAGTCCTGTGTCAGGCCAACAGTAAAGCATCCTGAGACCATTCATGTCACGCGGGGTTGCTTCTCAGCCAAGGCAGTGCAGGGCTCACTCACAATTTGGCCTAAGAACACAGCCCTGAATTAAGAATGGGAGCAAAAACATCAACCGAGAGCAACTTCTGCCAACCATCCAAGAACAGTTTGGTGACCAACATGATGGAGCACCGGGCCATAAGGCAACAGTGAGAACTAAGAGGCTCGGGGAACAAAACATCGACATTTGGGGTCAATGGCCAGAAAACTCCTCAGCCCTTTAATCCCATTGAGAACTTGTGGTGGGTGGACAAACAAAACCCACCAATTCTGATCAACGCTAAGCATTGATTCTGCAAGAATGGGCTGCCATCAGTCAGGATTTGGCCCAGACGTTGATTGACAGACAGCCTGCCAGGGCGAATTGCAGAGGTCTTGAAAAAGAAAGAAGGGCCAACACTGCAAATCTTGACACTGTGCATAAACTTCATGTCATTATCAATAAAAGCCTTTGAAACTTCTGAACTGCTTGTAATTCTACTTCAGTACACCAGAGAAACATCTGACAAAAAGATCTAAAAACACTGAAGCAGCAAACTTTGTGAAAACCAGCACTTGGTTCATTCCTAAAATTTTTGGCTACAACTGTACAATACAATATAATACAATTTTTCATTTTTGTATAGCCCAAACTAACACAAGGAGGGCCGCAATGGGCTTTAACAGGCCGTGCCTTTTTGACAGCCCCTCAACCACGACTCTGTAAGAAGACCAAGAATAGAAAACACCCTTGTCGGGAAACAAAAATGGAGGAAACCTTGGGAAAGGCAGTTCAAAGAGAGACCCCCCCTTTCCAGGTAGGTTGGGCGTACATTCCAGTCAATTCAGTTTTCCACTGGTGGGCTCCAGACAACTTCTACACACATCTCAAGGAGAATGAAAGCCAACAGGAGGCACCTGAGTGCATAACAAAGGGTCTGAATGCTTCTATGCAGGAGAGATTTCAGTTTTTGCTTTTTAAGACATTTTCAGACTTTTCTTGGAAACCCCACCCTTTTTAAGCCTCACCTTTTTTCCACAGCTAACCTTCACTTAAGCTCCACCCTTCTTTTAAAGCCCAACCCTTTCTTAAACACCTACTTTCTCTGAAACCCCACCCTTTTTAAACCCCTCCTCTGTTCAACAGCCAGCCTTCTCTTAAGCTCCACCCTTCTTTTAAAGCCCAACCCTTTCTTAAATACCTACTTTCTCTGAAACCCCACCCTTTTTAAACCCCTCCTTCGTTCAACAGCCAACCTTCTCTTAAGCTCCACCCTTCTTTTAAAGCCCAACCCTTTCTTAAACACTTGCTTTCTCTAAAAATCCCACCCTTTTTAAACCCCTCCTTCTCTCAACAGCCAATCTTCACTTAAGGCATTATGTGTAACTGAGTGGAGAATGATGGGTAAAAATGGCAGATGTGTCCATTTTAAATGAAATGTACAACACCACAAATTGTGTAGAAAGTCAGGGGGTGTGAAGACTTTCAGTGCACATGTGGAAAGTTAGGTGTTGTTATGAAAGAGAGTGTGACGTGTGTAAGTGTGTGTGTGTTTACCGCCTGTCTCGTTCCTCACTTGTGTCCAAAGACGCTATTGACAGGCTTCACCTCCCCACATCCCTGCAGTTGCCTGAGTCGCTGGTGGTCCGGCTCTTGCGTTCCTAAGTTACATGGCTGTTTTTCTCTAAAGGTATGTAATATCCTGCGGTGGGCTGGTGCCCTGCCCAGGGTTTGTTTCCTGCCTTGCGCCCTGTGTTGGCTGGGATTGGCTCCAGCAGACCCCCGTGACCCTGTAGTTAGGATATAGGATGGATGGATATGTAATATCACTGGTATTGGACTCCCGACAGATCTGCTCCTTACACACGTGGCCTTGCTCCATGTCTTCAAGGTGCCACGTCTGCCCCCCCAGAGCTGTGCCATGTTCCTCTCACTCTGCTACTGTGCATAAAACCTAATTAGACAATCTGCTGCGTTCGCTTCCTTGTGCTCGAAGAAATGATCATTAAACAAACGCCCAGCTCTGCATGTCATAGAAATTCAGTTTAATTGTTGCTCACATAATTACATTCCTCTTTATGGCCAAAGGCAAAACAAAGCAAAGCAAGCATGCAAGTTATGCCCGCTGCCTGGCTCTCGGGGAGTTGCATTTTGACTTTCTGTCAGCTTCCATTCCTGCACTCCGAGTGGGAGTCTTCCTGGTTTGATGTTCGGATTCTGCAAGCTTTGCCTTTTTTTTATATATTTTTTTTACTCACTCTGTTAAGAGAAACCTCCATTGGCTGGTGCCTCTTGCACCCGACCTTGCTTTAAGGTCCGTGACCTAGACCTCTCCACCATTGATTTCCCCAGTTCTCAATTAGCTTGTCCATGAATCCCTCTGGCCGTTGTGCTCCGTGGCCTACTCCTTGAAAGAATTCTATCCAGCAGCCATCTTCAAGGAATTGTGAAAAATAAGGGCTTTGTTTTAAAGGCTAAAATAAAAATACACAATATAAACACTAGCAGAGACTTTCCAGATATAAAATCTCCTCTTTCTCATTTTGGATGGGCCTCCCTCCCCCCCGGTTCTTAGAATGAAAAGTTTTCCTTCAAAAGTAGAAGCTGCACAATCCTTCCTTTTCTTTCAAAGCCAGTCCTTCTTTTAATGTCCCTCCCTTCCTAAAACATCCACCTTTTCGGAAACCCCACCCTTTAAAAGTCCCACCTTCTTTCAACAGCCAACCTTCACTTAAGCTCCACCCTACTTTTAAAGCCCACCCCTTTCTTAAACACCTGATTTCTCTGAAACCCCACCCTTTTTAAGTCTCTCTTTTTTTCAGACGCCTGCCTTCACTTAAGCTCCATCCTTCTTTTAAAGCCCATCCCTTTCTTAAACACCCACCTTCTTGGAAACCCCACCCTTTTTATATCCAACCTTCTTTCAACAGCCAACCATCAGTTAAGCTCCACCCTTCTTTTAAAGCCCAACCCTTTCTTAAAAGGCTGCTTTCTCTGAAACTCCACCCTTTTTAAATCCCTCCTTCTCTCAACAGCCAACCTTCACTTAAACTCCACCCTACTTTTAAGCCCAACCTTTTCTTAAAAGGCTGCTTTCTCTGAAACCCCACCCTTTTTAAGCCTCTCCTTTTTTCAAACGCCTGCCTTCACTTAAGCTCCCTCCTTCTTTTAAAACCCCTCCCTTTTTAAACAGCCAGTTTTATTTTAAATTCTGCCCTTCTAGAGCTCCTCCATTTTTAAAAAGCCAGTCTTCTTTGAACCCCACCTTTCTTTTATAGCCCCTCCCTTTCTTAAACACCCTGTCTCCACTTAGACCCTCCTCTCCTTTTAAAGCCCCTCCCTTTTTAAACAGACAGTTTTATTTTAAACTCTTCCTTTCTAGAGCTCCTCCCTTTTTAAACAGCCAGTCTTCTTTGAACCCCAACTTTCTTTTATAGCCCCTCCCTTTCTTAAACACCCTGTCTCCACTTAAACCCTGATCTTCTTTTAAAGCCCCTCCCTTTTTAAACAGCCAGTTTTATTTTAAACTCTGCCCTTCTAGAGCTCCTCCATTTTTAAAAAGACAGTCTTCTTTGAACCCCACCTTTCTTTTATAGCCCCTACCTTTCTTAAACACCTTGTCTCCACTTAGACCCTCCTCTTCTTTTAAAGCTCCTCCCTTTTTAAACAGCCAGTTTTCTTTGAACCCCACCTTTCTTTGATAGCCCCTCCCTTTCTTAAACACCCTGTCTCCACTTAAACCCTGATCTTCTTTTAAAGCCCCTCTCTTTCTTTAAAAACCCTGCCTTTCCTTAGACTCCACCCTTCATTTAAACCCCTCCCTTTTTAAACACCCAGCCTTCTCTAGAAGCTCCACCCATTTATCTAAACCCCTCCATTTTTAAACACCATATTTTCTCCTGAGCTCCACCCTTCTTTCAAAACCACTCAATAAAAGCTTAAACATTTAAATAGAAGCACAGATTTTAATATTTCAAATATGTGGCACAATTATTCCTGTTTATTATGTACTTCAATCTCATGAAGTAAAACATTATATTTCTTATGAACTCCCAGAATGAGTGCTAATTCAGCCTTTTTTAATCTTGATTTTCTGAAGGCTCTGGATAAGGTACCACATGAGGGGTCAGTGGTCAAACTAAAAGAAGTGAGAATTCAGGTGTGTAGGTGGATACGACTCCCTCCCTAACCGCCAAATGACCTCCCTTGACAATTTCCGATTTATTTATGGCTCGGTGTGTCTCTGAGTTGTATCACCAGATGCTAGCAGCAAAATACATTGAATATCAGTGAGGACAGACGCAGGCCGCGTTAGGTCACATCCCAAGAAGCGGTGGAGATGTGGCTCTCACCCCACGGGGGTCACAGCCTTCTGGCAGGTGTGCACATTTGTCCCTCTTGCAGGCTCATTTCATTTGTTATGGCTTCCCTCTGTTGACAGCTGCATTGCTTCGCCGCCGCACATCTGTTACTCGGGATGCCTGGAGGTGAAGTTCTTCCTCGTCAAGCTGCCGCTTGGTATTCCATCAGAGAAAGTTTACCATAAACCATACCTGCACTCTTCTGGAGTGTGTTTTTTAATTAATTAGATTTCTAACAGCACCCTGAAGAGCGGCATGTTATCCAGATTAAGTGGACGAGCGCTCTGAAGGCGATGAAACATTCATGGGATCAGCTCTTCCCTATGGATGTGCTGCGATTGCTGCTTTATATAAAAATTAATTATTCATTTTTTATCTGCAGTGATTGCTTTTCTTCCATGCTTGATAGAACTAGCAGTACATAAAAGATAGGGGGCTCTCCTGGTTCATTCCTGGGGTTATCTATTAGTTCGAAGTTATGCTTATTTTCAAATTTTCACATTTTTTCTAATTTGTTTCTCAGTTATTATTGCTCATTTCTTCAAGTTGGCTTTGCTGGTTTCATATGGTTTCAAATGTTTGCAATGTGTCACCCTGTGCAGATCGCATGCCAGGAGAAGGTGGGAGTGGAGGATGCCATCATCTATATGCTACACCGATCCCTCTCCCACTTGGACAGAGGCAGTGGTGCTGTAAGAATTATGTCTCTGGACTTCTCTAGCGCCTTAACACCATCCAACCTCTGCTCCTTAGAGACAAGCTGACTGAGATGGGAGTAAATTCATACCTGGTGGCATGGATTGTGAACTATCTTACAGACAGACCTCAGTATGTGCGTCTTGGGAACTGCAGCTCTGACATTGTGTTCAGCAATACAGGAGCGCCGCAGGGGACTGGACTTTCTCTGGTCCTGTTCAGCCAACATACATCAGACTTCCAATACAACTCGGAGTCCTATCACGTACAAAAGTTCGCTGACGACACTGCTATGGTGGGCTGCATCAGGAGTGGGCAGGAGGAGGAGTATAGGAACCTAATCAAGGACTTTGTTAAATGTTGCGACTCAAACCACTTACATCTGAACACCAGCAAAACCAAGGAGCTGGTGGTGGATTTTAGGAGGCCCAGGCCCCTCATGGACCCCGTGATCATCAGAGGTGACTGTGCAGAGGGTGCAGACCTATAAATACCTGGGAGTGCAGCTGGATGATAAACTGGACTGGACTGCCAATACTGATGCTCTGTGTAAGAGAGGACAGAGCCGACTATACTTCCTTAGAAGGCTGGCGTCCTTCAACATCTGCATTAAGATGCTGCAGATGTTCTATCAGACGGTTGTGGTGAGCGCCCTCTTCTGTGCTGGGGAGGCAGTATAAAGATGAAGGACGCTTCACACCTGGACAAACTGGTGAGGAAGGCAGGCTCTATGGTAGGCACGGAGCTGGACAGTTTGGCATCCGTGGCAGAGCGACGGGCGCTGAGCAGGCTCCTGTCAATCATGGAGAATCCACTGCATCCACTGAACAGGATCATCTCCAGACAGAGGAGCAGCTTCAGTGACAGACTGCTGTCACCGTCCTGTTCCACTGACAGACTGAGGAGACCCCACACTATGCGACTCTTCAATTCCACCCGAGGGGGTAAACCCTAACATTATTCAAAGTTATTGTCTGTTTTACATGCATTTTTATTACTCTTTAATTTAATATTGTTTTTTGTATCAGTATACTGCTGCTGGATTATGTGAATTTCCCCTTGGGATTAATAAAGCATCTATCTATCTATCTATCTATCTATCTATCTATCTATCTATCTATCTATCTATCTATCTATCTATCTATCTATCTATCTGTTGGAATAACAAATGCAGTGCTTATGTCTCTGTTATGTGCCATTTGGCTTGGGATTTGTAAAAGCATTGTTAATGTTTTTGATGTACCATCTGTTCGAATGACATGTATAATGCATATGGCTCTGTTATATGCCATTTGGTATAGGAATCGGAAAAGCAGTGTTAATGTTTGTGATGTGCCATCAGTTGGAATGACAAATACAACATATATGTCCCTGTTACGTGCCATCGGGCATGGGATTCATAAAAGCAGCATTGATATCTGTGGTGATTTTGTAATTCTCTTCTGCACCTTTAAATGTGCATGTGTTTCTTGTGGGTGGACATCACCATGAGGTTGTTTTAAATATCGATATTTCTTGTTTCATTTAAACAACAACTCAGTAGGTGCCCAAAGGCTCTGCTTGACATTTGTTGCTGGCGGTGCCATAACCAGGTTCTGAAAGCAGTGGCCGACAGCATTGCCAAAACAATAAGTGTAAGCAGATTGGCAGCAACCTGTGAAGAAGTCTATCTCCTTGGCCAAAGCTGGAGAAAAGTTCCAACCAAGCCAACAGCCTAAGGCAACATCTGGCATTTTTTTCCACAGCTTCTGACTGGCAACTAAAAGTAGACCTGTGGTAGCCAGCTGAGATTTCCAGACCACGTAGTATCAGCAACCCTACTGGCTGACATGATAATCTTTCAGATTCCACTCAGCAGGTGATCATGGCAGAGCTCACAGCTCCTTGGGAAGAGCACATGGAGGATGCCAGGAGCTGGTGAAGCAGTGTTGGAACAGGGGGTGGAAGACTCGCTATGAGCTGGTGAAAGTGGGCTGCCAGGGCTTTGCAGGATGTTCAGCCCTCAAAGCATTTAACATGTTGGGCATCTTTGGGGGGAAAAAGGGTAATGAACACCCGGGGCCTGCTTTAGCTTGAAGCTTGGAATGAAAAGGACAGGTGACAGACATGGGAGAGGAATGGGCCTTACAGAGACTACTTAAATATAGGGCCCAGAGTTCTGTTCTACTCTCCTGGACATCATGGGGCTGCCAAAAGAAAAGCCATCAGATCAATAACAGAAGCCACAAATAGAGCCTCCACTATACAAGTGTCTGCGCATCTATCTGTCCATCCAGTTGCTATAATAATAATATCTCTGTCATTCCAACAGATGGTGCATCACAAACATATTCAGTAATAAAATACATTGTATGTATCATTCCAACAGATGGCACATTAAAAACATTGACGCTGCTTTTAGAGGACCCTTACCAAATATCACATAACAGAGACAGATGCATTGAATTTGTCATTCCAATAGAGGGTGCATCACAAACATTTGTAGTAATATAATGTTTTGCATTTGTCATTTCAACAAATCGTGCACCGAAAATATTAGCACTGCTTTTATGAATCCCATATCTGTTGGCATATAACAGGGACATAGCCAAATGGCACATAACAGAGACATGAGCATTGCATTTGTCATTCCAACAGATGACGCATCATGAACATTTGTAGCAATAAAATGCTTTGCATTTGTCTTTCAAAGAGATTGTGCATCACAAGGATTTTTAGTAATAAAATGCATTGTACAGGTAGTCCATTGAAAGCATTAGCATTACTTTAACAAATCCTACATGACCTGGCACATAACAGAGACACAGGTATTGTGTTATTTCATTGTGTATCACAAAAATTAACACTGCTTTTACAAACCCCATACCCAATAGAACATAACAGAGACATATGTATTGTATTTGTCATTCCAACAGATGGCACATCACAACCATTAACACTGCTTTTATGACCCTCATACCAAATGGCATATAAGAGAGACACATGTATCACATTAGTCATTCCAACAGATGGTTTATCACAAACATTAACACTGCTTTAACAAATCCCATACCAAATAGCATATAGCTGAGACATACTGTAGGCATTGCATTTGTCATTCCAACAGATTGCACATCACCACCATTAACATTCAGTTATGGCACCTAAAAGAGACATATGCACTGCATTTTCCATTCCAACAGATGGAGCTTCACAAACATTTGTAATGATGGATGTTATTACTGCCAATGTTTGTGATGTGCCATCTGTTGAAAAGACCATTTTTATTTTTTTCCATTTTATTATTACATACATTACAGAATGCATTTCAACAGATGGTGCACTGAAAACAAAGTCTTTGTTGATTAATTAGATTGCAACCCATCTAGTTATCATTGTATAGGAGTGATGTTATCATCCTACAGCTAATAGGTGTTTCGACTAATTAATCCCACCACAGAAGTGCAGCTCCCTTAAGTGATACAAACATCAGGACCACTGATAAGCCGTCAGAAGATCAGAGTCGCTGGCCATTCAGCATGGACTGCTTTCTGGGATACGAAGATGCTGAACGTTTGCGGGATTACAGTTTATGTGTGCTGAGACAGTCACATAGTGGTATAATGTAAAACACACAGAGCTGGGGGTTACAGTGTATCTAAACCTGAAAAGTCGCTATTGCTTCCATATATCTTCAGACTGAAATTAACATCTTTTAACATAATTGACAATGGATGAGTTGATCACCTGATCCAGGATGAAATGCAAGCCATTCAAGTCACAGAATAAGAAAAACACGTCTCTCCCATCTGCCGGTGCTTCCGTTTCTTTATTGCACTTGAGTGCCTCTTCCTCACTGGCTCTTGGGATGTATGCAGTGGCAGGATGAAGCAGTTTAGGGGTGGCAGCAGAGGTTGTGCTGGCAGTGCCACCAGTATCTTGGCACTCATGTTCTGTAAGATGGCCGCACAGTTAAAGTAGCATTTGAACTTTGTTAGAAAATTAAGGAAAGATCCTGCAATAACCATTTTTTGAAAAATCGTCTAGTATAGAACCGTTTGCTGTCAACTCTACCATGACTTTAGGGTTTCGGGGGAAAACAGTGCATATCCTGAATGCGATGCCCCCTAGTAGCCCCTGTGTTTACGCACTGGCACAGTGCAGAGCCTTCTCCCTTGTGAATTCTCTGCTGTTGGTCTGACGCAGAGCCTTAGTCTTTCCTTCTGCCTTCCCAATAAGGACCCTTGATCCAGAAACCTCTTGCCAGCCGGGCACATCATCCTCACAACTGAAACACACTTTGACACTCACACACGCACACACACACACACACACACACACACGCAGCACTCACCTTCGGCTCTCTGCTTGTTTCAAGCCCATCTGGGTCAGCCTCTGATTAGATAAGACGCCCCAGGTAGCAACTGCAGCCTCAATCGATAAAGTGAATAAAATGCAGTGAGACAAATCCAGCATCTCCGTGTCACGAGATAAGCACAGATACTGCAGTCCCAGCATGAGGGTCTCGCTCATTCATTCAGCTGCTACTCATTTGTTTTATTTAGGAACCTTTGCCCACTCAGATCTTCACAAGTGAGTTAATATTGCAGAAAGCAGGGCCATCTTAATGTATGGGCACAATGGGCACTGGCTGGGGTTCTGAGGAGCACAGGGGCCCACAATGTTTCTGATGTCTAAGTGTGTTTCTGCTTTGCTATCAAAACATGGGCCCACCAGCTCACTGCTTTGCCCGGGGTCCTATGATGCTGTTAAGATGGCCTTAGCGCCACACAATAGAAAGTAAGATGAAGAAGAGAAGCCTTCCGCTTGGTTGGCATCCATTCCCTCATTCATGGCTTCCCCGGGGCTGTTTTTAGTTGCATTGGCATAGATTGAGGTTAGATTGAGAAAATATTCAGACCCCCTGCCCACTCTATTGTGTTGTGCTCCACGGCAAAATATCAAGAGGGGTGTCTGACACACTGGTAGGACATGATGTGATAAAGTCTCAAGAAGCCAGCATGGGTTGGGGTGGGCTGGGGGTCTTGACATGATATTACAGTGTGCTTAGCCCAGCTAAATGACCCCCCTTGGAGCTGGACCTGGTTGAACATTTAATTTAAAATGGACACATTTGCCATGTATGCCCACCAATCTCCCTCAAGAGCCCATCATGACAAAGTGAAGACACGTTCCTAAAAAGGCCGGCAAATTTATTAAAAAATTGAAAAGAGAAAAATCTCTCACGGGTGGCACGGTGGCGCAGTGGTAGCGCTGCTGCCTCGCAGTTAGGAGACGTGGGTTTGCTTCCCGGGTCCTCCCTGTGTGGAGTTTGCTTGTTCTCTGCGTGGGTTTCCTCCCACAGTCCAAAGACATGCAGGTTAGGTGGATTGGCAATTCTAAATTGTCCCTGATGTGTGAGTGTGAATGTGTGTGTCCTGTGGTGGGTTGGCGCCCTGCCCAGGATTGGTTCCTGCCTTGTGCCCTGGGATTGGCTCCAGCAGACCCCCATGACCCTGTAGTTATGATATAGCATGTTGGATAATATATGGATGGATGAAAATCTCTCACTCCCACTGAAAGTATTCCGACCTTTTAGCTTTGGCACTCCATATTGTACTGTCTGCTTTAATTCTGCCAGACATGTTTCTAGAACGTGATTGGTGTCCACAAGTGGCCCATTGAGTCGATTGGACATCATTTATAAAGGCACACATGGACCTGCGTATAGAAGACCCCACAATTCATGTCACATGTCAGTAGTAGTTTATTTATATAGCGCCCTTTACAGACAAAAGGTCACAGAGCGCTAAACAGCAAATACAGAACAAATACAAAGAGTTAAAACAAAACATAAACAAAACCAACAAAAACAATAAATAAACAAACTGGAACTATTCAGCACTGATTAAAAGCTTGTTTAAAAAGAAATGTTTTCAGTTGTTTTTTAAAAGAATCAACAGACTCGACTCCACGCAGACCAGAAGGCAGGCTCTTCCATTGTCTTGGTGCCACAGACTGGGCAAACACAAAGCCGTTGTGATGGAAACCCGGGCGCCTGCAAACCCAAACCCCCAACACGAACATACAAGCACAGTCCCAGGTTCAAATAGTGGAAGGTTTTTATTATAAATACCTCCAAAAATGTAACACAAGCACACAATACTTCCTACCTACCATACTGCCCTCCTCCACTCAAGCGTAGCTCCACTACCTCTAAATAAAATGAAAATGACAATATTATATATATACATTATGATATTTTTTATAATATATATTATAAATAGGGTGGCACGGTGGCGCAGTGGGTAGCGCTGCTGCCTCATAGTAAGAGTTTGGTTTGCTTCCCGGGTCCTCCCTGCGTGGAGTTTGCATGTTCTCCCCGTGTCTGTGTGGGTTTCCTTCCACAGTCCAAAGACATGCAGGTTAGGAGCATTGGCGATTCTAACTTGTGTAGTGTGTGGGTGTCCTGCGGTGGGCTGACACCCTGCCCGGGGTTTGTTTCCTGCCTTGTGCCCTGTTTTGGCTGGGATTGGCCCAGCAGACCCCTGTGACCCTTTAGTTAGGATATAGCAGGTTGGATAATGGATGAATGGATATTATAAATATATATATTTATATATAAAAAAATCGGGACTGGTGTCCCCTCGACTTTCTCATATACTCAGATATGGAGAAAGATATTTGGGGAGTAAATCACAAGGCAATGATTATATTTTTATATTATGTACATTAAAGAACCATCAACAACAAAACAAATTAATACATTGAACAATTGTTACATACGTAAAGTTGAATAAATCGGATTCTGCAGCTGCATGAATAAAAGGTAAAGTACCACTTTCGGTTAGTGGAAATAGCCCAAAAGTTGAAAGAAATTTACGTTTTGTACATAATACTTGTATGCAAAATTTGGTTGACCGAAGTGAAAGCGAACTCAAGTTATCGTGTTTACACACACACACAGACATAATTCTAATAATGGCACTTTCGGAGTCAGGGAGGTCTAAAGCGTCGAGATTCATCAAAATCTCGCCATTGAATTTTTGGACGATTACAATACTTTCCCTATACTTCGTATACGAGAAAGTAAAAAAAAAATATATATATATATATATTTTATTTTTTTATAAAATACTAGGGGACTCCGCCCCCTGCTCACTTCACTCGCCCACCCCGGGGTTTGCTTTACCGGATATACAATTTAAAGAGATTGTTATTTTCATGGGAATTGTTACATATGCATTATTTTCACTTTTACTTTAAAACTTTTGTAAAAACAATACTGTACTTGTCCTTTATTTCCAGCCCCGGGCGTGGTTACATCTCTTTCTCACAGGACGTATAATGCTGCTCACGTTATGAAGGGGGGGCAGCTGAATGCATGCTAAGGAGAAGCGGTTGGATCATCTGCTGACTTCCTGCTGTTAATGTTGGCTCACTGCGCATCGATCATTTAAAAGCCTGCACAGCAGCTGTCCTTTTGCCATTTCACGTCTCTGTCGCTCGTGTTGTGGGGGGAGGTTTGGCTGTACGCACACTAAGGAGAAGCGGTTCGATCATCTGCTGGCTTGCTCCTGCTGGCGAGCTGCGTGTTCTGCTTCTTGCTTGTCGTTGTTTTAAGAGCTGGGAGCACATGAAGGGTGTCTGCCACAAGCATTCCAACAACTGCTTAGTTAGATGTCCGTGAACTTGTTTTAAATATTGTCTCACTGCCTTGTCTCACATGACGTTAAAGTGTCTGTCGCAGGACATCAAATTGTCTTCCGAGAAGATCATGTCTCGTCTCCCTAGTCGCCCTCCCAAGATTTTTTTTTTTTAATAGAGAGATATATATCTGTGGTGGGCTGGCAGGGGTTTGTTTTATAATTGTATTTTAATTATATATATATATATATATA
>JANRMT010062841.1:5873702-5896364 GCA_026402145.1 Polypterus bichir lapradei | reverse complement strand
GATAGATAGATAGATAGATAGATAGATAGATAGATAGATAGATAGATTTTCCAAAGAAATTTAACAAACAACAACAACAACTTCATTTTAAATAAACATGACAAAGAAAAATCAAACTTCCAACTTGGCTCAAGATTATAGAGCACTCCCAGTGAGGCACTATTAAGGCATATAACTGTAGAGTTAAATGAGCCTCAGTCACATTTCTTGACACACTTCTGCTTAATACTTTGTTGGATGAAGGTCCTCGGTGTTAGTGTGTCAGACAGAGAATGTACAGCAATGTTCTTTATGGCACTCAGTTTTGCCTTCATTGTCTCTGCCACCACTACCTCAATTGGTACTACTCAGACAGACAACACCGCCTACATTTGACCCCGCCCCATCCTGAGTCTTTCTGCAGATACCTGCTCTTGATTGGCAATACTTGGACACTGAACACTGCCTACATGTGACTCCACCCCATACACCTACTATTATATGATAAGATTTAGACAGACAATCCCACCTACATTTGACTCCGCCCCATCGTGCAGCAAGGACCCTTCCCAAAATACTACGGCCAAGAATGTGTGGAAATTCTCTCCAAGAGATGTTTTTGGAAAACAGAACCTTGGCTCCTTCTCGGTGGACATATTTAGACTTTAGGCTTTCATTTTATGTTTCTACTGGTGCCTCACTGACCACCTTTATGAGCTACAGAGAGAGGCTCATTTTTTTTTTATAAATATTTACTAATAATGAAAATATCACTTAGCTATACAAGTCTACAGGACAAATAAGCATATGCCATAATAATTAAAAATAATTTAGTCTGACATCAAAAACAACAAATTTATTCTTTATAAAGGACACAGGCCTCTCCCACATAGCAGCACAAATTTAAGATGTTTGGTGGCCACGCTAAGAAAAAAATTAATAAAGGAGGCCATCTGAATCTAAAAGCAAATTACATCTGCCAGATCCCCTGCTGTGATGGTCTTATCTCAAGAGCAGGTAGCAGAAGGCCCACAAAAGAGGGAAAGCAAAGAAAAAAAATTAAAAAAAGAAAGAAGAAGAAGCCGAAGACGACAGATACGGTCAAGCAGAAAGGCGCTGAAATGTGATTGGGGTTTCTTCAAAACAGACAGGAGCAAAGACCCCCTGTGGAGCGAGAGACGGCATCAAGCCGTCCAGAAGAGATGGACGACAAGCTGCTGTGCTGCTTTTATTAACAGAGACGGAAAGCGGTCAAGAAAAACACCAAATTAGAACCCAGCAGGGACTCCGAGTGTGGACTTCTGAAGGCCTGCTTTGTAGTCAGAACCTCGATTGCATTGAGCAGAAGCGCCGCCCAGCGTCCTGAAGGCTCACAATCACAGGGGCTCACTATTCAAAATTGCATTTATTTTTACCACAATTTGCTTTTACTTTCAGTTTCCAGTTCTCTGATTACATATTCATTTATTGCCTAAACTCACTTTTTTGCAATTGAAGGGTCATAGCCCATTCTGGCACTGGGTGCCAGTCTAATACTGGGCATACCCACAGTCTTCTACAATGAGCCGATTCACAGTCACCATTTCATCTAAACTACGCATCTGTATGAGGAAGGAACACAGCACACAGACAAAACGGGTCAACTACAGACAGAAAGTCACCCAGTGCCAGGCAGCCAACCGTCACTGTGACATCACCGTGCTGCCCTGGAATTATACAGTACACGCCATCCACCCACTTCTTAACCTGCTTATTTAGTTCAGCAGTGCAGGGAGCCAGCACCTCTCCCAGTAACACTGACTATAAGGTAGGATTAAAGACTGGATGAAGTGCAGGGGTCACTTGGTCACTCGATCGCTCGACTGAGTGCCCGGGTTTGTGCAGGTTCATCTTAACAGCTGTCACAGACGACTGGGGTTCTGACCCTGCAGGAATGCCTAAAAGGACCGGAAAGTCGCAAGAATAGCTTCCAGGCCGCGAGGGGGCAACTGCCCTGGAGCAGGAGAGGACCACGGGAGAAGAACAAAGAGCTTCTGACCTGTTGGGACCTGTGGCCACCGCCAGGGGGCGCCTCAAGCCTTTTAGGACTCGGAAATAGTTACTTCCGCCACACTCGGCAAGAGGGTGTGGCGGGAGTGCTTCCGGGGCAAAGGGCGGCACTTCCACCACACCAGGAAGGACGTCATCAGACACCTGGAGCACATCCGGACAGGAATAAAAGGCGCCGCCTTCCAGCAATCTGAGAGCGAGAGTCGTGAGTGGGAGCAGGACGAAGCTCCCAGGAGGAGATTGGCGGCTAAAGACTGAGATATTGAAGAGATTATTGGGGTGATTATTGCTGTGTGCTTTGTGTCGTGTTTGGGACTGTGTTTATTTATGTTAAATAAATGTGTGACTTTTATAAAGATGTGGTCTCCGACTGGTGGTGTCCGGGAAAGTCTCACACAGCATCACGAGCAAAGTACTGAGCTGGGGACCCTGTTTTGATAGCAAAACAGAAACACGCATAGGCATCAGAAACATGGAGGGCCCCTATACTCCTAGTGCCCATTGTGCCCTGTAAAAGAATGAGTCTCAACACATTGGTAAGGTTTGGGGCATCCACCCATATATTGTCCCTGGCTGCAAAAAGGGTTTTGAAATAAGCACTTGATGTGCATGTGTTGAGTCCCAGACTGAACTGATTGGGTGGTGGAAATGATGGCGGATTTATAGTGTGATACTGGAAGTATGTCATCTGAGGCCCTGAACCGTAAGAGATGTCTTAGGGGCTGGAACCGGAAGTGACATCATTCTTGGTGCCAGAACCAGAAGTGATGTCATTCTTGCAGCTGGAACCAGAAGTGCCAATGTTGTTGTTAAATCAGTTTTGTTTTCCTGTATTTAGCCCGCAGAGACAACAGCAGAAGGTTTTGCGCACCCTGTGACCCTCTGGCCTGGTGGGTAATTACCTCCACTTGGTCCGCTCAGCTTCCTCCTAATCGCACGTGTGTGACAGCCCATACGTTAAGGCGGCTTAACTGCAGTTGCTGGAGCAAACCACACACACATTCATAGTGCTGCCATCACCATACTTCACCATTGGAATCATCGTCATCATCATCATCATCATCATCATCATCATCATCGGTCGGCTGCTCGTTAATTCATGCAGGAGAGAACGAGTTTCCTCCATGGCACTTCTCGTTCGATTTCGGTGGGTGACAGTTTAACGTCATGATTGATGGTATCGGCGATGTGCTGCACATAAGTTGTTAATGGGCGACCGACTTTAGCCTCTCAGATGGTTCGTTTAGGGCATACTTTCTTATTGGTTCTTCTTTTTATGAGTTGCCTTTTAATGATGATTTCTGATGCCGGTTTTAGGTTTAGATGATTGTAGGTTGCTTGTCGGTGTTTGAGTCAGTTCGGGTCAGTTCAGCACAATTCCCTAGCAATTCGTTGTGTATCTAAAGTTGATTTGTTCGCTCAGACTCCAAGTTTCACTACCATACATGAGGCATTAAATATCCCGATGTGGAGTTGGATTGGTAGGTTGGTTTTCCAGATGCTTTTTAACTTCCAGGGGGCTCTCCAGGTTTGGGCCTTTCGAGTTCTAACATCGTCGATGCCTTTTTCATGACTGGTGAGTTTTTAAATAGCCTTCCCTCCCGTTGAAGATCATCTGATGGAGACCCAGGAGCCCACGCTTCCTGCATGCAGTTGGTCGTCCTAATGTGCCGCCCACCTCTCACGGCCTGGCAGATGTTGAATCTCATTGGGTCCCTGTCCTGTCAATCACACCTGGCCCAACGTAGACAGTAAATGATCCTAAATATTTGGAGTCATCCACCATCTTGATTTGTTCTCCTGTGAGCTCTCATGGTAAGTGAGGGCCATGATAAGGACTTATAAACATGTGTTCCATTTTATTAGTGTTTATTTTCAGACCGACATTCTGTAATTGGCTGTTTGAAGTGTCTTCTCTGGCTGTTGACACGATCTCTCACGGTCCATCTCCAGAAGTGCTATGTCTTCGGCAGGGCTGGTGCCACCATTAAGGCAAATTAGGCATTCGCATGGGTCGTAGATCATAAGGGAGGTGAAAACCCAGTCGCAGGGTCGGTTGGCCCACTAATAAATAACCTAGCGCTGGCACTGGTCGTTGGCATAGTCATAGCTCAGGCATTCGTAAGCTTTGTCTAGGGTGCGTAATGAGGCCATATTGTTCATCTGAGTTATGCGTGATGTAGTCAATCACAATTATAAATGGTTAGAATGGTATTGCACAGGTGATGAGCGGTGACTGGTTTCCTGCAGACGTGACGCTAAGGTTGAGACCAAACGGTTCACTCTCTTGCTTCTCATAGTCTAAGAGTCTTGCATCTATTTATTTATTTTTTTTTTTTTCTGTATTTCGCCTTATACAATTTCTCGTATTAGGAATTTGTTAGTTTTCGCATACCCCTTGGGGTCAGAGCGCAGGGTCAGCCATTGTACAGCGCCCCTGGAGCAATTGAAGGTTAAGGGCCTTGCTCAAGGGCCCAGCAGAATAGGATCTCTTTTGGCAATGACGGGGATTTGAACCGGCAACCTTTACAGGAGTTCTGACCCACGTGAGAAAATGGGAAATGACGGCTCAATTGATCAAGCAGGGCAATGCAGCCGAAGCAACTAAAGGACAACTCATGCATATAATAATTCAGATCGTCAAGCCATTGTGTGGAAAACACCTCAAAAGTGATGAATATGGCATATAGACTCTTAGCATGAAAAAGCTATAAAAATCAGCTAATTGAGTCTTTTAGAAGGCTCCTGTTCAACTTTTATACACCAGATTTGAGTTTCTATATTCCGGACCCAAAAGATGTGGATTGTGTTCCTGAAGGAGCAGCACCTCAACATCAGAAACAATAATTAAAGCAACTCAGGGTCCCAATTCCAAACAGGTACCAGTTCTAGTTTTGTCTTCATGGCCACATGTTGATACAACACAACAAACACTGGATTGTCTCTCACCTTACACTCCAAATCATAACCTTAGATCTTCAAATGAGGGTCTGCTTAGAATTCCAAGAGCTAAACTTAAAAGAAGTGGTGAGGCGGACGGCCTTCTGCTGTTGCTTACCTAAAATGTGCGTATGCGACTTTACACGCAGACATCAGGATTTATAAAAGAGAACTTGATGGGAGAGCTTGCATCTATTTACTGGAGCTCTGACCCACATGAGAAACTGGGAAATGACGGCTCCATCGATCAAGCAGGGCAATGCAGACAAAGCAGGTAAATGACAACTTGTGAAAATGACAGTTCAGATCACTGGGCCATTTATTAGAATGTGACCTCAAAAGTGATGAATATGGTGTATAGACTCTTAGCACAGGGCGGCACGGTGGCACAGTGGTAGCGCTGCTGCCTGGCAGTAAGGAGACCTGTGGGTTCGTTTACCGGGTCCTCCCTGCGTGGAGTTTGCATGTTCTCCTCGTGGGTTTCTTCCCACAGCCCAAAGACATGCTGGTCAGGTGCATTGGCGATCCTAAATTGTCCTTGGTGTGTGTGTGTGTGCCCTGTGGTGGGCTGGCGCCCTGCCTGAGATTTGTTCCTGCCTTGTGCCCTGTGCTGGCTGGGATTGGCTCCAGCAGACCCCTGCGACCCTGTCTTAGGATATAGCGGTTTAGAAAATGACTGACTGACTCTTAGCATGTAAAACGTATAAAAATCAGTTAATTAACTCTTTTAGAAGGCTCCTGTTTAACTTTTATACACCAGATTTGAGTTTCTCTATTCCAGACCCAAAAGATGAGGACTGTGTTCCTGAAGGAGCAGCACCTCAACATCAGCAACAACAATTAAAGCAACTCCGTTTCCCGATTCCAAACAGGTACCAGTTCTAGTTTTGCCTTCACGGCCACATGTTGGTACAACACAACAAACACTGGATTGCCTGTCACCTTACACTCCAGATCTTCAAATGAGGGTCTGCTTAGAATTCCAAGAGCTAAACTTAACAGAAGTGGTGAGGTGGCCTTCTGCTGTAATGCACCTCAAATCTGGAATACGAGTTTACTGATAAAAAGTCGCCAGGCTCATACGGTGGAGCACTTTAAAAAACTGTTAATAACCCGTTATTGTAACATGGCTTTCTCACAGCTACATTTTAGTGTGACCCTGATCCGGTGGTGTAGCGTGGGTGTCAGCCGCCCAGGGCGGAGGAAAATTTCGCCGCCCCTTATTTAGGTATTTCAATTTAAAAGACTAAAATATGCAGTAATTCTTTGCCGCCCCCTAAAAGTGCCGCCCGGGGCTGGCCGCTCCTGCCGCCACCACTACGCTACGCCACTGCCCTGATATTCTGTATATGCATTGAATTATTATTTTTTATCATATCTCCACAATCCATACTAACCCCTACTTTCTCTTCTGTTCTTTGTCCGGATTTCTGTGGTGCCCATCTGCGTCCCCACCACCTGATCAAGGCACCTTGCAGTCCTTACATTGATGGATTGAAGCTCAGAGGTCCACATGTCCAGCATCATCTAATACTTCCACATGAACCCTGAAAACCATGAGGACTGATTGAGATCATTAATGTTAAGGGGGGCTGGGTGGTCTCGTGGCCTCGGAACCCCTGCAGATTTTGTTTTGGTTTTTTTTCTCCAGCCCTTTTGTTTTTTTGTGTTTTTTCTGTCTTTCCAGCCATCGGCCCTTACTTTATTCTTTGTCACTTAGCATTGCTTAATCTTATTTTTATATTTTTCTTTTTTCTTTCTTCATCTTGTAAAGCACTTTGAGCTCCATCACAGCTCCAAACTGCTAGAAACTCATTCGTTTAACATGACTTTCTCACAGCTTCATTTTCGTGTAACCCTGATATTCTGTATATGCATTGAATTATCATGTCTTTACTTCCAGCATCATCTAATTCTTCCACGTGAAGCCTACATAAACATGAGGACTGATTGAGATCATTAATGAAAGTGTGACTGGGTGGTCTTGTGGCCTTGGAACCCCTGCAGATTTTTTTTCTCCAGCCCTCTAGGTTTTTTTTTTTTTTTCTGTCCTCCTGGCCATGTGACATCAAAGGTGATGAATGTGGCCTATAGACCCTTGTTTGAGTTCTGTTTTCAGAGGGCCAATGCTGCGTATGCTGTCGTAGGTTTAGATGACTGTAGGTTTCAGCGTTTGAGATGTGGTCAGTATGCTTTATTTCCAGCACGTTTCTGCACCAGTTTGTTGCGTATCTAAAGTTCTCTTGATTCGCTTGTTCAGAGTCCAACTTTCACTACCACACTGTGGACACCAGGGGGCGTAGACCTCCCCAAACCCCGGACACAGCAGACACAGAAGCCAAGTTCAACACACAGGACACCTTTATTCCTCGTGGGGAATGCTTTTGTCTTGTTCCCCACATTGTCACAGATCCCAAGCACAATACAAGACATCAGCCTTTACTTCCTATCTTCCTTCTCTCTTCTTTGTTTCATCCTTCCTCCTCCACTTCATATCAGGTGAGTTTTGTCCACGTCCTCCCGACTCTTGCTTCCCCGAATGGAGTTAGACGGCTCCTTTTATAGATTCTGGGAGTGCTCCAGGTGGCTCATCTGTGTTACCTGGAATCACTCCCAGGTGTGGTAGAAGTCCACTATAGGGCTCTGCAGCTCCCCCTGGCAGCCTCCATGGAACCCAGCAGGGCCAAACCCCAGCTCCCAGCATGCCCTGTGGGAATCCGTGGTGCCACAGCCGGCCAGGAGGGCTGCCCTCTAGCATCTCAGGGGAGGTATTACCTCACCAGTTCTCTCTCCCTCGGTCCTTCCGTTCTGTTGGCGTCCAGACCAGGTAATGCCTGTGGCCGCCCATCACAATACACGAGGCATTAAATATTCAGATCTTGAGTTGAGCTGGTTGGTTGGTTTGCCTTTTTAATTTTCAGAAGGCTCCCCAGACTTGGGCCTTTCGAGTTCTAACATTGTTGATTGTACTGGCAGCCATTGATTCTAAATATTTGAAGTTGTCCACAATCTTGATTTGTTCTCTTTTGAGCTCTCATGGTAAGTGAGAAGAACTTTTTCGGTTTTTCGGCAGTTTATATCGGCTACCTGTTGTCGTTTCTCAGTGAACCGACCTCAGCTGAGCTTCATTACATCATGCCCGCTGTGCTGGAAGCCATTAACCAAACGGTGAGGCACTACATCCAATTTTCATATGGCATGGGTGCACAAACATAACACATAACACGTTTGTGCCAATATAAAAAAAGACAATCTGTAGCCGTGTCTGGTTCTCCCAATGTAAGCGGAGAAACCGACTGCACTAATATTGCAATAAGGGCACCTAGAGAGAATGGCACTGCTCTTGGTGACTGTGAGCAGTGACAGTCCATTAACACAAAAGTCATCTGTGATGCTAAGATAAGAACGACAAATGTTACTTTGTGGCCTTGCTCAACCTGTGATTCATTTATTTTAAGGCAAAATAGCTTTGGCAGACATGATGGTGCTGTATGTGGTGAATGGCATGTTGGTATGGTAACTGGTTCACCCCTCAGTGTTTCATAAGGTCTTCACTAATCATTGTGACAGCAATCATATCATTACATGTGCCAGGTGATTGTGGGTGATCCGCTCAGACACTGGCACCTTACGCCTTTCCATGACCCCCCCAAAGCACAGAGGAGAGGCGCTGCAATGCCACACGTGATCTTGTGCTCTCAGTTGCGGAGGCCAGCCAGACGCTCTTGAATGCGAGGAGGCGGAGTCTCGACATGTCAGGTGGGAGGCTGTTCTACCAGCCAATAAAGTTCTGCAGCATCGTGATTGCATATGCATGAAGTCGATTAGCATGCTCCATATATGGATGTTTCAGGGTTGCACTCAAAGCGCATTTGTGTCTGCACATTTACAATGTGATTGTGATTTATAAAGGGCAAAATTGTGTAGAAATATGCATATGACAGGTTCTATATTTGATTTTATTTTTTTTAGTTGATATGTTTTTATCAAAGCTGTGTTTATAAATGAGACCCCCTTGCAGTGGTGTTGCAGGGTTTATTTTCAACCATTTCCACATTTTATCCCCAGTCTTAATTAGGCTTAATTATATTTAGATCTCTTCTTATTCATATTTACATCTTTATATATATATATATTTTTTTTTTGTTTGTTTGATTGTTTAATTAGACATCCTGTTATTTATCAATGTCATCTTTTACTATGTCGTAGCAGGGCTTGCTTACCTTTTTATAGAAACTAACTAGTGGAAAAAGGTGAATTGTGAAAGGTGAGGAGGAAAGGTTAATTGTAAAGAAAAGTAAAGACGGACGGGACTCGAGCGTATTCAAATCTTCTCTATAATAAATTTACAAAAGACGTACACTGGTACTCTGTCGGAAAATGTGAACCCTAAACAAGGAAGCGTGAATTGTAGTCGAATGGCGACAAATAAAGAATGACAACGGTGCAAATGGTCATAAATGCTGAAGAGGAGCCAGATGCTCATTGTCACATACAACTGCGATAGCCAGGAGTGCAGACCGCAGTAAACACGCTCATTTAGCTTATTTGAATTATTATAAAACGGGTCGAAAATTCTGCACTGACACAGTAAGTAGAAAATGAGAAATGGAAGGTGACAGTTTAGTTAACAACAGGAACTGCGCTACAGCTTGAAATTTGCACGTACTGAGCCCCTGCACGCACTGCGGGGGTCTACAGCCAAGCTCTCAGGTACCTTTCAGGAACATACACGCTATTGTTGTATTTTTAACGTAATCTTTACCCAAATTGTCCATATTGTGTCAGTCATCTTAACGTTATCATTCATCTCCATCTGCTGCTTTGCGTGTTGCTTACCATCAGAGCAGAACCCGTATGAAGAACTGAAGCGACATCTGCCATTGCAGGGAGAGGCGACAACAACGCGACCAAACGCCATGTGTGTGCCGGCAGTGCCATCTAGTGGCTTCGTGGCTGTTGCTACCTCGAAGTTTTCACGTTCAATAAAAATTAGAAGACCTCTCAACAGTACGGTGGTCCGCTTTACGTTGATTTAACAACATCTAAAAAGGGAGCAACTGCAAAGCGCTAAAACGTACAGAAAATGTCAAGCGGCAGAAGGACGAGCATTCGATTGCGGAGCGTGCGCATTCGGCACGAACAAATAAGGATCCTCTTTGTTTGTGGTGGTTACTGTGGAAACCGCGACCCATAATATAACTAGTTTTAGTATGGACGTTTTATATTCAAACCTTTACAATTGTTATTAAATACAAAATACATCTAGAGTATTTAAAAATAAGATATTTTAGTTAATAGATATAGTAAATCTGTGGTTTCCCGAGGCGCCGAAATAGCTCAGTTGGGAGAGCGTTAGACTGAAGATCTAAAGGTCCCTGGTTCGATCCCGGGTTTCGGCAAATGCTTCGCTTTTTTTTTTCAGAGACGTCTATTTTTGTCGTGTTTTTTTTTCTTTTACAGTATTTGTGTCAAAGCACCTGGCTTTTTATCTTTTAATCTAAAAAAACTCAACTCTTTGAATTGGTTTATTTTGTCATTTACTTCTTTTGCGGTATTTGTGTCAAACCATCTGTTTTCTTGGCTTTTAATCTAAAAAACGAACAACCTTGGAGTAACACCTCGGAGTTGTGCCTCAAAACTTCATAGCATTAATGCAGTTGCCCACAACACTAATTCTATTATCCCTGTAATTACACTTGTACAAAATACAAATCCTGAACCATAATTTGCAAAAATACTACACACCAGTAGATTCAGGGACACTTTTTGAGGTTGTCAATCAAAAAAAAAAAAAAATCAACATTGTAACAAAAAAAATTGTGTATAAATATATAATAGTCGCAAACCCATATTATATACAGTATATAGCAAGTGATCAGGGTCAGCACATTAAATAATGCCACCTGAGGCAAGGGACATTTTATAAAATGCAGAGAATTCAGTGAATATGCAGACAACTTTACCTTCTGCACGCGTTATTGTGTTGTAAATTTCATTTAAAATGGATCCATTTGCCATTTTTTGCCCATCAGTCTACATCCAGTAACCTGTAATGACAAAGTGAAAACATGTTGTCAGAAATTTATTAACAACCAAAAAGTAAAATTTCTCATTCCTAGAAGTATTCAGGCCCTTAATCAGTACTTTGTAGAAGCCCCTTTGTCAGCAATTCAGGCTTCAAGCCTTCATGGAAAAGTCTGTTCAAGCTTGGCACACCTGGATTGGGGCAGTTGATCCCATACTACAGCGTTTCTCAACCTTTAAGTATTTGCGACCCGAGTTTTCATAACAGTTTTAATCGCGCCCCCCTAACATTTTTTTGAAAAGAGCCCACTAATACCAATTTGTTCTTTTTTAATTAATGATATATCATAGATGCACATTTTATTATACCTACTTAACTTTTATCGACATAACTCTATATTTATTTTTCTAGTATCAGAATGTATTGTGGAGACTGGCCCGGACACAGACAGGCAGACACGTTCATTTTTCCCACCACACGTTTATTTACACTATATACAATGTCCAAAGTGCTCCACGAACCCCAAAAGTCCCCAAAGTCCTGGCCACACAATGCCTTTCTTCAGAACGCCTCCTTCTCTCCTCTCCAGCTCAGTCCACTCCGCTCCCGACTCTCGCCTCTTTTATAGCACCCGGATGTGCTCCAGGTGGGTTCCGGCAATCTTCCACGGACACGCCCCCGTGTGGAGGAAGTGCCGGCTGCATCCCCGGAAGCACTCCGGGTGTCCCCTCTCTTCTTCCTCTCAGCACTTCTGGGTGTGGTGGAAGTGCTGAGGTCCAGGGCTCCAAAGGCATGGGGGCGCCCCCTGGCAGTGACCACGGGCCCCTACAGGGTGGAACTTCAAAGCTCTGTACCCGTGGCCCCCAAAGGAACCAGGGCAGTCGCCTCCACATGGTGTGGGGAAGGCGTACGTCCTCCTCCGGTCTTCCTAGGCATCCCGGCCTGGTCGCCACCCCCGCCATCTCTGACAGTAGTTTAAGTTAATTTGTTTTGGTTTCAATAGATGTATTTTTCATATTTTCGATTCTTGTTTTTTTTTCACATCTTCGCCCCCCCCTTTTTGTTACTTTGCACCCCCCTAGGGGGGCCCGCCCCACAGATTGAGAACCACTGCCATACTACCTGGCAGATCCTCTGAAGGTCCGTTAGATTGACTGGGAAACGTCTGTGAACTGCCATCTTCAGGTCTCTCTCAGGGCACATACAGTCATATGAAAAAGTTTGGGAACCCCTCTCAGCCTGCATAATAATTGATTCTCCTTTCAACAGTAAAGATACCAGTGGTATGTCTTTCATTTCCTAGGACTACTGCGGTGTTTTCCAAACAGAAATTTTTTAGTGAAGCAGTATTTAGTTGTATGAAATTAAATCAAATGTGAAAAACTGGCTGTGCACAAATGTGTGTCCCCTTGTCATTGTGCTGATTTGAATGCCCGTCACTGCTCAATGCTGATTACTTGGTTGGCTGAGCTCGTTAAGCCTTGAACTTCATAGACAGGAGTGTCCAATCATGAGTGGTAAAAGGTGTTTAAGGTGGTCAATTACAAGTTGTGCTTCCTTCCTGTTGACTCTCCTCTGAAGAGCGACAGACAGCATGGGATCCTCAAAGCAACTCTCCAAAGATCTGAAAACAAAGATTGTTGAGTCTCCTGGTTTAGTGGAAGGCTACAAAAAGCCATCTCAGAGGTTTAAACTGTCAGTTTCAAGTGTAAGGAATGGAATCAGGAAATGGAAGGCCACAGACACAGTTGCTGTTAAACCAACCCAGCAGGTCTGGCAGGCCAAGAAAAACACAGGAGCGGCATATGCAGAGGATTGTGAGAATGAGTACAGACAACCCACAGATCACTTCCAAAGACCTGCAAGAACATCTCGCTGCAGATGGTGTATCTGTACATCGTTCTACAATTCAGTGCAATTTGTACAAAGAACATCTGTATGGCGGGGTAATGAGAAAGAAGCCCTTTCTGCACTCACTCCACAAACAGAGTCGCTTGTTGTATGCCAATGCTCATTTAGACAAGCCAGATTCATTTTGGAACAAAGTGCTTTGGACTGATGAGACAAAAGTGGAGTTATTTGGTCATAACAATAAGCGCTTTGCATGGCGGAAGAAGAACACCGCATTCCAAGAAAAACACCTGCGACCTCCTGTCAAATTTATTGGAGGGTCCATCATGCTGTGGGGCTGTCTGGCTAGTTCAGGGACTGGGGCCCTCGTTAAAGTCGAGGGTCGGATGAATTCAACCCGATATCGACAAATTCTTCACGATAATGTTCAAGCATCAGTCACAAAGTTGAAGTTACTTAAGCAGGGGTTGGATATTCCAACAAGACAATGACCCAAAACACAGTTGGAAATCTACAAAGGCATTCATGCAGAGGGAGAAGTCCAATGTTCTGGAATGGCCGTCACAGTCCCCTGACTTGAATATCATCGACAATCTATGGGCTGATTTGAAGCAGGCTGTCCATCAAATTGAACTGAACTGGAGAGATTTTGTATGAAGAATGGTCAGAAATACCTCCATCCAGAATCCAGACACTCCTCACAGGCTATAGGAGGACAGCGTCTGGAGGCTCAAAGGAGGCTCAACTAAGTATTGATGTCATATCTCTGTTGAGTTGCCCACATTTATGCACCTGTCTAATTTTGTTATGATGCATATTTTCTGTTAATCCAATAAACTTCATGTCACTGCTGAAATCCTACTGTTTCCATAAGGCATGTCGTATATAAAAAGGAAGTTGCTACTTTGAAAGCACAGCCAATGAGAAACAAAAATCCAAAGAATTAAGAGGGGTGCCCAGACTTTTTCATATGACTGTATCTTCAGTGGGCTTTGGCTGAACCACTCGAGGACACCCAGAGACTGGAGAGAGACCTGAAGGTGGCAGTTTACAAACACTTCCCAATCAATCTAATGGAGCTTAAGAGGATCTCCTTGGATTAATTGGACAAACCACCCAAATCCAGGCGTGCAAAGCTTGTAGAGACCCATCCAAGAAGAGTCCAAGCTGGACTTGCTGCTAAAGGGGTTTCTATGGGGACTTAATACTTCTAAGAAAGAGAGATTTCATGTTTTGATTTTTGATACATTTTAACACTTTTGGAAAATGTGTTTTCACCTTGTCATTATGGGTCATTAGCCAAGTTTCCATCCAGTTTTTTGCGACGTTTTGTTATCGACAAACAGAATATACATTAAAAAAAATGTGCGAAATTTGCTGTCTCCAGCCTGTTTCCATCCAACTGGCTTTTTATCGATAAAATGGTGTGCGTGATGACGTCATCCCCCCCCAAAACGAACTGTCGCATAAGTTTTGTTGTATCGCGAAAAAAAATCTGCCCTTGAGCCGTTTCCATACATAATTTTGTGTATGTCGCAAATTATCTACCTTTTGTTTTCCACGTTACACCCCCTCCACTAAACAAAGAAACTAAGAAATGGAGAGATTATTCAGACAGTTTTTTGAAATTTGCCAGCTTACTGTTATTTCAGTTTCACAAATAATTGGAATTGTACATAATATCCGAAGACGACAGCAGAATGAAGCAGTTGCTTGTCTGATAGCCCTAGAGCTCGAAGAAAGTACCCCAGTGTGATGGAACCCACGGGTATACGAGAGACGACGGAATAAGACCTTCTGGGAGGAGGTGGTGGAGAGACACTTCACAGAAAATCTCTGGCTGCAACATTTTAGAATGACACGGCCGACGTTTGAGATGTTGTGTGGATTCATCAGTCCTGATGTTGCACCCATCACAGGTTGCCACCGACCACCGGTTCCAACCCAAAAGCGGATTGCCATCGCCCTTTACAAGCTGGCAACCTGCGCTGAGTATAGAGTAGTTGGAGAAACGTTTGGGGATAGTAAAATTACCGTCCATCGATGTGTATATGCTGTGTGCTCCGCTATTAAAGAAAAATTAATGCGGCGTTATATCAGACTTCCGACTGTAGCGGAGGCTAACGAAATTGCATACCGCAATTCCTTGGTGCATCTTGTGCCACAGATTTACGGTGCGCTGGATGGCACGCATGTGCCTATTCTTCCCCCGACGGAAGGCTACCGCGATTACATTAATCGCAAAGGGTGGCCATCTATTGTTCTCCAGGCCCTTGTTGATGACAGGGGCATGATACGAGACATTTGCGTTGGCACTCCTGGAAGTGCCCATGATGCAGCTGTGTTTGCAGCATCGGATCTGTACAGGTGAGCCCACCTTTCAACATCCCTTCTCAATGCGATAACAACTGAATTAGTACTGTAACCTGCTTCCCTTAAGGTTTTTAATTAAAACTGAAATTTGAATTAATACAAAATAACGACGTTTAATCAAAAAAAAACTAAAGTTAATATTAATGAGAGAATGTCTCATATATGCTAAAACATCTGCCATTTAATAATAAGAAAAAAATGTTTAGATAATGAAGCACACGGTTTATTAAATATTTTGACTGGCACAGTAAATTACCTTTGCGGTTTTTGTATTATTTAGACATCCTGAGAGACCCCCCCAGGCTACAGTTGATGTGGAGGGAGTTCAGGTACCCCTTTTAGTAGCAGGAGACCCAGCCTATCCGCTACTGCATTGGCTCATCACGAGAAATAACGAGTCTCTTCATCAGACCATGCGAATGCTCCGCCATTCTCGTTTTGATTGCACGTCATGAAAATGTATCACGTGACACATTTATTTGCGTTAAAGCCCTTTTTTTCCGACAAAAAGTGTTTCCGATGTAGTTTTTGCGACATCTGAAGTATCGATATGGAATTTATGCGCTAAAGTTAAACGGAAAAATATTATGTCGACATGTACAACATTTTATCGATAACTAGCATTTCCATCAGCTATATCGGTAAAAAAATTTGAAGCGCTAAATATTTTTTCGCAAAAACTCCTTGGATGGAAACCTGGTTATTGTCAGATTTATGCATTTAAAATTACGTTTTTTCTCAGTTACTTATAAACTTTTTCCATGCCATCAGTGCATGTTTGCCAGACACAGGAGCAAAAGAGCAAACATTTCTGAGAAACAGTGAACTAATGCTCAGTGGATGTACAGTAGTGCCCAAAAGTTTTGGCAGTGACACAAATGTTGTGTTTTGTAAAATTTGTGGCTTCAGTTTCTGTGGTGGCAATTCACATGGTTTTTATATTATTGTGCAGAGTGATCAGGTCAGGTCAGGTTGGGGAGCCTGCACTGGTACAGCGTATTGCGGTACTCACCACACCATGAAACAGCTTGGGATCCTGGTTGGCAACTCCCCCAGGCAGACACACCGCCCAGTTCCTCCCATATGTCTGCCACAGCCAGGTGTTGCTTGGGCATCCCCTTGGCCTGGTCCAACCACTTGGGCCCCCAACAGTGAGGATCATCCTCGGCTAATCGCACTACAAGGCCGTAGTGCTGTAACTGACGCTTCCTTACAATGCAGGTAATGTGCCTCATTCAGGTCTCCATGAGCAACACAAAGTCAAACCAACGGTGCCCAAGAACTCTCCAAAGAGACACACATGAAGGAGTCCAGTCTTCATCTCAGGCCACTGGATAGCGTCCATGTCTCACAAACATGGAGCACCAAGACTTGGACCTTCATCCTTTTGTAGATATCGGGAGCACCACACACCCCTTTCCAGCGACCTCATGACCTCCGTGCTCTCCCAATCCGTCTCTGACTTCATAGGAAAAGTCACCAGAGACATGAACGTCACTTTCCAAGGTAAGTAAACCTCTTGACGAGGTCCACACTCTCTCAGCAGACAGACTCACTGCTGATGGCCGTGCCCAAGAGCGCATTAAGGCCTGGATGTTGGTGTTTATCAGGACCCTCGCCAGCCCAGACACTCGGACTCCTCGCTCAGTCTCTTGGGAGCCTCCATCAGAGCCTCCATTGACTCCGCGAAGAGTCAGCAAAGTCAAGATCAGTGAATCTTTCTTCACCAACAGATGCCCCCCAGCTGGTGGACCCCATGACTCTGCCCACCATCCAATCCAGGCAAGCATTGAACAGAGTAGGAGAAGAACACACCGCTGACGAACCCCAGAATCAACTGGGAAAAACGCAGAGGGTTCTGCCTCAACTCGGCACAGCACTCACAGTACCAGTGACCTTGAGGGTATCCCATGGAGTCTCAGGATGTCCCACAGCTTGATCAACTGAGTCAAATGCTTCAACCAAAGCTGCGTATAAACTCTGCTGATATTTGTGTTTGTGCTCCATGAGAGCCTGCTGTTCCTTACTAATCTCTACTTTTCTCCGTTGTCTTATCTTTTTCTTCTCTGCAGGCCATTTGCACCACCACCACCACCACCAGCTGATCAAGGCCCCACATTGCCCCCTGTGTGTATGGATTGAATGGCGGGTGTTCCAGATGCCCACATGACCAACATCATCAATTTCTTCCATGTGAAGTCCATAAGGATTCATTTAGACCACCAATGTTCAACAGAATGCCCTGTGGAGATTGGGTGGTCTTTTGGCCTTGGGACCCCTGCAGATTTTGTATTTTTTTTCAGCCTAACTGAAGTTTCTTTTTGCTTTTTCTGTCCTCCTGGCCATCTGACCATCTGACCATACTTTATTCCTTGTTACATACTGTATAATATTTTTGCCTAATCCTATTTGCTTATGTTTTACTCTCTTTTATTTCATTTTGTAAAGCACCTTGAGATTTGTGGTTTGTATGAAAGCGTGCTATAAAAATAAATGTTGTTGTTGTCTCATGAGCCACTAAAGATCAACCATTAGGCAGTAAAATTGTCCGATGGGAACTTGTTAAAGGGAAAATCTCCCCCAAACATTAGGAGGTCTTTCTTTAACCAGAGAACCACAAACACGTGGAATAAGGGACCAAGTTGTGTGGTGGACACAAAGACTTTAGAGAAAATCAAAGCTCGACTCGATGTTATTTTATAAGGATTGAGCAGACAGGACTGGCATTTGGAAATTTGTTGGGCTGAATGGCCTGTTCTTGTCCGTGTCATTCTAATGTTTGAATGAAAATCGCAGGAGATGAGCAGTTAGAGAAATACTCACCCCAGTCCGCCTGGCCCCAACAATCATCTCCAAATCACTGATATGTCATATCTGGGCTTTGATGAAAACCTGAACTGAACCTCCTGACCTGCATCTGCAGGATGTGATGCATTGTGCTGGTGCCACACGATTGGCTGTATGAACGATCAGGTGATCCTAATAGTTTGCTCCATGGGTGTATATACAATACAATACAATACAATACAATACAATACAATACAATACAATTTATTGTTGTGTAGCCCCAAATCACACAAGAAGTGCCGCAATGGGCTTTAACAGGCCCTGCCTGCCTTTTGACATCATCAAGCCTTTACAAGGAAAAACTCCCCAAAAAACCCTAAAAAAAATGAAAGAAACTTTGGGAAAGGCAATTCAAAGAGAGACCCCTTTCCAGGTATGTTGGGCGTGCAGTGGGTGTCAAAGATAAATGGGGTCAATACAATACAATACACAGAACAGAACACAAGTAATCCTCAATACAACATAATAGTAAAATACAAATATTAAAAGTACAGAGCAGAATTCAACAGTAGATGTTATCCCATAATAGGCTTTGGATTTTTTCAGAGTCCTGGAGACCTCGGCCATCAAGCTGTCCTCCACCTATTGGCCGTTCCACAGCTGAGTCAGTGCTGGGCCAGCCAGTCCTCTACCTGACGATTCCTGTGATCCTCCATCAGAGCTGACTTTACCTTAGGCAGGCGGGTGGGCAGTGGCATCAAGTGCCACATTTGAGTAACGAGAAGAGAAACAGAATAGGTGAGGGTGAGTAACAAATTAGAACTGTCATGTTACTTATGTTTTAGTGCTAATGACTACCAATAGAGATGCAGTCTGCACAATTAATCAGCAGCTCTAGTCAGGGTGTGCTAAACTGAAGTAGTGAGTCTTCAGCCGGGATTTAAAAGCTGAGACCGAAGGGGCATCTCTTATAGTAACAGGCAGACCATTCCACAGTTTAGGGTCCCTGTAACTAAAAGCTCAACCTCCCACTGTTATTTTATTAATCCTTGGTATCATAAGCAGACCGGCATCTTGAGATCTTAAAGTGCGTTGTGGTTTGTAAGTCATGATAAGTTCAAATAAGTAAGCTGGACCTCGGCCATTTAATGCTTTATATGTTAAAAGGAGGATTTCGAAATCGTCCCTAAACTTAACCAGGATCCAGTGTAAGGATTTAAGAACTGGAGTTATGTGTTCGCATTTTCTTGTTCTTGTAATAATTCTTGCAGCCACATTTTAAATTAACTGGAGGCTGTATAAAGAACAGTTTGAACATCCAGTGAACATCGCATTGCAGTAGTCAATCCTACTAGAAATAAATGCAGGAATTAATTTCTCAGAATCCTGTTCATTCAGAAAAATTTTTAAGATGGAAGAAACCTGATTTAGACAACTTTATAATGTGCACTTTAAACAACCAGCTAGAGCGAAAGATAACTCCGAGATTGCGGGCTGATTCAGTAAAATTAATGGGGATTCCAACTGAGTTAATTGTTGACAAAATATTGTTGTGATCAGCGTCACTCCCTCCAATAATTAACATCTCTGTTTTATATGTGCTTCTAAAGAATGGTAGTTCTCACCCATCCACTCCTTTATTTCACTAACACAACTGCACTATATACTCGCGTATAAGTCGGGTCTTGAAACCCAAAAAATTGATCATAAAATCAGACCCGACTTGTACGTTCATTCAAAAATACGACACTTACATTTTAATTTTTTTACATCGTCTTGCCTCCTCCAATCTCGCACCAGTTTCTCAGACACATCGAATTTTGTTGCAGCAGCACAGTTACGAATTTCTTTCGCAACTTCAACGACTTTTAATTTAAAACCAGCGTCATATTTTCTTCTGATTGAACACTAAATCGTAGATACAGGATGTTCTTACGATAAAGGTGTATGAGGGTGTGAGATACAAAAAACACAAAACAGTGCAAACGTCGCTTCAGAATAGTGCGGGTATTATCGTGTGGTCACGTAGGCACAATAGAGAGAGAAAGAGTGACCGAGATAGCGAGAGAGATGGAGAGAGGTTAGGAGCACACGCTGATACAACACATTGCCGCACCCACATAGAATAAAAAGGCCGTGTGCTCCGCGGTTCCTCTCTCAGGTGGGCGAGCGTTAGCATATCATAATCTCTTGGACCAATAGCGTGAGTTTTCCGCATTCCACTTATACAACCGACATTATAAAATAACAGAAATTATACTGTAAAGTCAAGTCCCGACTTATCTGCGGGAGAACTTATCTGCGAGTATATATGGTAATTAAACACAACATCGGAGAAACTTCATTTGATCTAAACGAAAGGTAGAGCTGGGCGTCATCTGTGTACGAGTGAACACTAACATGAGGTTTCCTAATGAGAGATCCCAGTGGAGGCATGTAAAGTGAAAACAGTAAAGGTCCCAAGATTGAGCCCTGCGGGACACCATATTGAACTTCTGTGTGTAATGATGGAGTCCTGTCAGCACATTTCGGTACATATTGGAATTGATTTGATAAATAAGAACTAAACCAGGCCAGGAAGGTGCCTGTGAGTCCAACATCATTTTCTAGCCGGTGCAATAAAATCGAATGGTCAATGGTGTCAAACGCTGTGCTTAATTCTAACAACATAATTACAGTGGAGTTCCGTTCATCAGAGGATACCAGAATGTCGTTTACAACCCGCGTCAGTGCCGCATCACAACTACTCCAACTGCTGATCCAAAATTTGTGTCACTGCAACTAGGAATGCAGCTCAGATATGCCAAGCACTGTGAATGGGACGGCCTTACTGGAGAAGCTCATGTCCTACAGAGAGGCGCACCCCGGGGTCATTTGACTTTTCCCTTAAGCCTCTGAACAAGACTGACAAAGAAAGTAGCATCCATAATGCAGCCCAATACGGTCCTAAGGCAAAGCCTTCATTTTGAAAAGACCAAACTGTGAGAGCTAACAGCAGGTTTTCAAAAGCTGGAGGTGCACACTGCAGACCCCTTGGCTTTAATTTGATCCTATGGCTCGGCTTGGCCTGCTCTTCCCAGTTTCCCCTTCTAGCAGCTTCTATTGAAAGTCGGATGACTGAATGGAAAACCTCCCACGGAGCGGAGAACGCAAGGGTGGGCGCCTCCTGAGTCCCTTTTATCATGTATGGCCCGCCTCTCCTCTCATTCATTTGCACGTGCTGAATAGAAAGATGGAGGGACAGGCATTTGTATTCTCATGGAAAAAAACAATAAGAGTCTTTAATTAAGAAGAACAAATGAGGGTCAAAAAAAAACAAAACAAAGGTTGTTGTCATTTAATTAAAGATTACTGGCAACTGCCCCAACGAAGAGATGGCCTGTTGGCTCACTGGTTGGCACTGCTATTTCCTTCTTGTTGTGTCAACATAAACCAACGTGATAATCTCAGCATTTTCCTGAAATCCTGTATTATTATTCATTTTTTTAGGCGACACCTTTCTCCAAGAACCCTTATAAACCAACTCAACAATAGGAAGGTGCCAGCACCAAACATAACAGTCAGGTCAGGTTGGGGAGCCTGCACTGGTACAGCACGTTGCCGCACCCACCACACGTCGAAACAGCTCAGGGTCCTGGTTGGTAGACACGTGGTAGACACACGGTCCAGTCCCACCCATCTATCTACAGCACCCAGGTATTACGTGAGCGTCCCCTTGACCTGGTCCAGCCACTCAGGTCCTCAACACTGAAGACCCTGTGAGCTGATCACCCTCAGGTAATGGCTGTAGTGCCGTAACTGGCGCTCCATCCCAATGCGGGTCATGTGCTTCATTCGGGACTCTGTGAGCAACACAAAGTCTAACCAGTGGGACCCAAGGATTCTCTGAAGGGACACACATGAAGGAGTCCAGTCTTCATCTCTTGATCTTCTGTATTTATATGCTTCCCCTTGGCCATATTACCCATAGCTTTGGACTGGGTTATCATTTTTATGCAGATGATACTCAACTCTATTTCAATGTTAAAGTGGAACTTCATCAGAGCTCTCTCAGCTCACAACCTGCCTCAGTGAAATTAATACCTGGATGGAGCAGAACTCTTTAAAATTAAATTGTAACAAAACTGAACTCCTGCAAATTGGGACTAAAGTGCAACTTAATAAAATGAGCTTCTTCCCAGTCCATCTTGGTGGTGATCTATATAGAAGAGGGACGCCTCACACCTGGACAAACTGGTGAGGAAGGCAGGCTCTATTGTAGGCACGGAGCTGGACAGTTTGACATCCGTGGCAGAGCGACGGGCGCTGAGCAGAATCCTGTCAATCATGGAGAATCCACTGCATCCACTGAACAGGATCATCTCCAGACAGAGGAACAGCTTCAGTGACAGACTGCTGTCACCGTCCTGCTCCACTGACAGACTGAGGAGACCCCACACTATGCGACTCTTCAGTTCCACCCGAGGTGGGGGGGGGGATAAATGTTAACATTATACAAAATTATTGTCTTTCTATTATACTTCATTGTTATCACTCTTTAATTTAATATTGTTCTTTATTAGTATGCTGCTGCTGGAGTATGTGAATTTCCCCTTGGGATTAATAAAGTATCTATCTATCTATCTATCTATCTATCTATCTATCTATCTATCTAT
>JANRMT010062841.1:5785723-5796409 GCA_026402145.1 Polypterus bichir lapradei | reverse complement strand
TATATAGTGGGTACGGAAAGTATTCAGACCCCCTTAAATTTTTCACTATTTGTTATATTGCAGCCATTTGCTAAAATCATTTAAATTAATTTTTTGCCTCATTAATGTACACACAGCACCCCATATTGACAGACAAAAAAAAAGAATTTTTGAAATTGTTGCAGATTTATTAAAAAAGGAAAAACTGAAATATCACATGGTCCTAAGTATTCAGACCCTTTGCTCAGTATTTAGTAGAAGCACCCTTTTGAGCTAATACAGCCATGAGTCTTCTTGGGAAAGATGCAACAAGTTTTTCACACCTGGATTTGGGGATCCTCTGCCATTCCTCCTTGCAGATCCTCTCCAGTTCTGTCAGGTTGGATGGTAAACGTTGGTGGACAGCCATTTTTAGGTCTCTCCAGAGATGCTCAATTGGGTTTAAGTCAGGGCTCTGGCTGGGCCATTCAAGAACAGTCACAGAGTTGTTGTGAAGCCACTCCTTTGTTATTTTAGCTGTGTGCTTAGGGTCATTGTCTTGTTGGAAGGTAAACCTCCGGCCCAGTCTGAGGTCCTTAGCACTCTGGAGAAGGTTTTTGTCCAGGATATCCCTGTACTTGGCCGCATTCATCTTTCCCTCGATTGCAACCAGTCGTCCTGTCCCTGCAGCTGAAAAACACCCCCAACAGCATGATGCTGCCACCACCATGCTTCACTGTGGGGATTGTATTGGACAAGTGATGAGCAGTGCCTGGTTGTCTCCACACATACCGCTTAGAATTAAGGCCAAAAAGTTCTATCTTGGTCTCATCAGACCAGAGAATCTTCAGGTGTCTTTTAGCAAACTCCATGCGGGCTGTCATGTGTCTTGCACTGAGGAGAGGCTTCCGACAGGCCACTCTGCCATAAAGCCCTGACTGGTGGAGGGTTGCAGTGATGGTTGACTTTCTACAACTTTCTCCCATCTCCTGACTGCATCTCTGGAGCTCAGCCAAAGTGATCTTTGGGTTCTTCTTTATCCCTCTCACCAAGACTCTGCTCCCCCGGTAGCTCAGCTTGGCCAGACGGCCAGCTCTAAGAAGGGTTCTGGTCGTCCCAAACGTCTTCCATTTAAGGATAATGGAGGCCACTGTGCTCTTGGGAACCTTAAGTGCAGCAGAAATTTTTTTGTAACCTTGGCCAGATCTGTGCCTTGCCACAATTCTGTCTCTGAGCTCTTCAGGCAGTTCCTTTGACCTCATGATTCTCATTTGCTCTGACATGCATTGTGAGCTGTAAGGTCTTATATAGACAGGTGTGTGGCTTTCCTAATCAAGTCCAATCAGTAGAATCAAACACAGCTGGACTCAAATGAAGGTGATCTCAAGGATGATCAGAAGAAATGGAAAGCACCGGAGTTAAATATGAGTGTCACAGCAAAGGGTCTGAATACTTAGGACCATGTGATATTTCAGTTTTTCTTTTTTAATAAATCTGCAACAATTTCAAAAAATTCTTTTTTTTGTCTGTCAATATGGGGTGCTGTGTGTACATTAATGAGGAAAAAAATTACTTTAAATGATTTTAGCAAATGGCTGCAATATAACAAAGAGTGAAAAATTGAAGGGGGGTCTGAATACTTTCCGTACCCACTGATTGTATGGGTGGTTACCTACCAGGTAACGCGTATGGTTGGTCTGCAAGTCGGCAAACACCCGCCATCGGTGCCCTCTCAGTTGTGAAAAGCAGATCATAGAATGTTACATAGTTAACTGTCAAATAATGCAGAGTACGCTACACGTGTTTCACCCTGTTTTGGGCTTATCAGGCATACACACTCCACTGCACCCCTCACTGTGGATCGAACCTCGGACGTCAGAGGCAAAGGCTCTTTACGTTGCGCCGCAGCGTGTGGTTCATTTACTTGACAGCATATATATAACATATATATGTAATTCTACATTAATGGAGTGTGAAATTAATTTATCAGTATTATAGCATTTGTCATGTTATACTAAACTAGGCAGCTTTGCCCCCTGCTCACTTCACTCACCAACCCCCAGGCCCACGCTACACACTAGCCACTTTGCGGTTCAGCAGCTCACATATGGGGATGCAGATGTGCAATTTAAACAGATTTTTATTTTCATGGGAATTATTACAAATGCATAATACAACTAAGTATTTTACATTACAGCGAGTAATTAACCATATTAAAAAATAGTAAAACTTAATAATTTGTTAGTAAATTATGTTTCATTTTGCGTTAGAGTTTGTTGCGTTATACGATTTCGTTCTGTTTGGCTTTGAAATTAACACTCAAATACTTTTTAAACTTACACTTTTACTGTAAAACTTCAGTAAAAACTATTTTTTGAATTAAATTTTCATCAATATAGCATTGAATTTTGATTCTGTGTTTGGACTTACAACGCGACAATGCAACGTATAACTGCCTGTGAGTGAATTTCATTTCTTTCTCCCTAATAAATAAACCGACTTTTTTAAATGTTTGTCTCTGTGATTTGTTAATTGTCTTTGCAAAAGATCTTCTAAAAGGAAACTGTAAACGTTTTAATAGGAATGGCATATCAAGATCTCTTTTGGTGTGTAATGTTATCCCCTGGAGATGTACTACATTACCCTTCTTGGATACATCCTTCTTTCTACAGTAATTCATGCGGTGGAAGACCAAACGGTATTATCGGTTGTAGATATTCCTCATGATATTGTAAGTTGATGTTTTCATCTTCCACACCATCACCACCAACTGTTTCAGCAGAGTCTATTGATATGCATTTAACAGATTTGCAGTGTAACCGATCGACAATTTTCGCGTTAATTCATTTGACTTAATCGTTTCTGGGTGCTAGGATTGCCCGTGTACTCATCTGTTCTGTTGATAACCCTTCATGATGAAATTCTTCATTAAGATTTGGACATTACACGTCTTCTTTTATTGGGAACTTAAAGTGAGTAAAATGTTCAAATTTATAAGAGCTGAGAGAGCAGGAACTGTGTCTGAAAAAAGCATTCACACCAATGAGAGGTGAGAGGGCCATGGGCGTGGTTAAATATGGTTGAGAGGAGGGCGGGACTTGGAAAAATCTCATGGCCAAAGTCTCGTCTCATGGAACATTAAATCATCTCTCTGAAAAAGTCTCCTCCCAGGATTTCCTTTTATAATAGAGAGATATTATTTTAAAAAGAGGAAAAATTCAGTTTATACACTAACATGACGAAATAAATCAATTTAATCAAAGCAAATTTTATATAAGTTGAAAAGATATGCAGTATACTTTGTTAGATCCATTTCAGTCTGCATATCAGTCTAATAGAAGGGCAGAGGACACCATCGTCACTTTACTTCATTTATTAGATAGATAGATAGATAGATAGATAGATAGATAGATAGATAGATAGATAGATAGATAGATAGATAGATAGATAGATGTGAAAGGCACTATATAATAGATAGATAGATAGATAGATAGATAGATAGATAGATAGATAGATAGATAGATAGATAGATAGATAGATAGATAATAAACAATTACATGTTTTTCCTTATCTATGTGTATATTGCTACTACTAGGTGGCTCAAGTTAAACTTTCTTTTCTTTCTAATTATGTGATTGCCAGTAACTTTCCATTCTTTATAAAATGATTAACTGCCCTCTGGCTGCCATGACTCCCATTTCTTATCAATGTTCTTATTAGCTCAGGGAATTTCTTTGTCTTGTTAGAACAGCCAAGCAGAACTATCCTGTTTTCTTGCTGTCCTCATTTGATTCAGCTTTAATAAAATAAGGTTACTAGGAACCATGGCAGGGTGACCTCAGTGATAACTGGACCGTACAACTAATGTCTGTGAACTTCTAAAGGCCATGACAAGAGAGTGACATGCAAGGAGCCACGTGTCCCTGTCAAGCTGAGTATATCTGGCCCACCACAGGGGGTGGGGGTGTTCGGAGTTGGGCATTGCAGGTTTATGGCATCTTCATCCTGTAAAGTTTATGCGCTCTTATCTGTGCCCAGCGATCAACAGGAGGAGCTGAGAGAAGATTGGTGCTAGCTTGATATTCAAATAAATGGCCAGGTAAAAGGCTTTAAAGTGCCATCTGTATATATGTAGCAGCCCCTTCCCAACTCCTGGGTCTATACATTGATGTCAAACAGTGGGATTTGTGTTGCCTATCACCCACAACGGAGAACTAGCTCCACACGAATGTCACCTCTAAGAATCAAGTGGTCCTATGCTGCTCAATTAGAGGACAGCCCCAGAGGACCCATCCCTACAGGGGGCCTCTGAGACTTTGGTGATGTTTTGGGAGGAGCTAGCAGAGAAGAACCTGGCACAGATTAAGGCGAATGCCAGCACGCTCACTGGAGTTGGTGCATGTAGAAGCAGCAGGACATGCCTAGACGATCTGGCAGAGGGGAACTTGACAGCTGTTTGTTAGGCTGCGGTCATCATTAGGTAATAAGTGACTCTTGGATAAAGGAAACACAAAAAGTGAAATATTCCAAAATCACCGAATGCACCGGAACGTTACGCCATGCCAGCATTGTCAAAGTCATTCTTGATCGTCACGTATTAAATTGTACAGACAGTATGTTTAGTTACGTATTGCTCCTGAAAGTTCAGATTAGGCCCTAGACAATCATATTCTTTTGTTCAGTTCTTCATGACACCACAGTAGGTGCCTCCAAACACTATTCATCACTCTATGTTTACTTCTCATGCACTCTTCAAAAATACTGCTTTTGGTGTTTTGTTTTTTTTCTCTTCTTCTTCTTACATCTGCTCCCGTTAGGTGTTGCCACAGCGGATCATCTTCTTCCATATCTTTCTGTCCTCTGCATCTTATCCTGTTACACCCATCACCTGCATGTCCTCTCTCACCACATCCATAAACCTTCGCTTAGGCCTTCCTCTTTTCCTTAATAATATGAAATTAAATATTTGTTGTCATACATATTTCCCAGTTTTAATAACTACATTTCTCTTGTCCATTTTGTCATAATGTAACAGATTCTGAGGGCACCATCGGCCACTTACAATGCCACAAAAGCACAGAGCTAATTCATGGAGGTATCATGGACGTTCTCAGGAATACATCTTGCCATACATGCGCATTGGACGACCTCCTCACAGCCTCAGTCGAGTATGTAGTAACCCTAGCAAGTTGAGAGGGAGCGCTGCTGCTAATGTTGTCATCTCCTCCTTTTTCCACTGTGCCAACAAGCCATCCAGTGTAGGCGTTTGACCCCGCCCCTTCTAGTTCAGCCACCACAAAACTCCAAGCATCCTGGAAGGAGGAGTCAGTGCTGACCAGAGCACCCTGCTAGATGGAGTTCTACTAGAAGGGGCTGTAACTCTAATATTTTTGTTTAGATCCCCCTTACAAGCGTTACTTCATTTGTTGTAGTTTGATTTCGTTGTCCATGGGCAATATAAGGGATGACTCGGGCTGGCGCTCCAAAATTTCCTCACTGTTTTCCAGACCTGTGTGTAGATGGATGTAGAATTGGCTCAGACACAGGAAGCAGAGGGTGATGGTGGGAGGAACCTCATCAGAACTGGCCGATGTTAATAGTGGTGTCCAGCAGGGGTCAGTGGTAGGGCCGCCTCTATTTTCAGTATATTAAAATGATTCAGATAGGAATGGAAATAACAAGCCAGTCAGGTTCAAAGATGATACCAAGTGAGGTGGATTGGCAGATGATCTGGAATCCATTAAATGATCACAGAGGGACTTGGACAACACACAGGCAAATTTGTGGAAAATGAAATTTAATGTCAGTAAATGTAAAGAATTGCATATAGGAAGTAAAAAATGTGAGGTTTGAATACACAATGGGAGGTCTGAGTCTCGAAAGCACACCTCATGCGCAGGACTTAGGAGTCATAGTGGACTTGTCACTATCAACTGCTAGACAGTGTTCAGAAGCCATTAAGAAATTAGAATGTCAGGTTATATAGCGCCTTGATGTGTGGAGTACAAGTCACAGGAGGATTTGCTCAGGCTTTATAACACACTGGTGAGGCCTCATCTGGAGTCCTGGGTGTAGTTTTGGGCCCACCAGACATAACAGCACAAGAAAAAATCCAGAGAAGAGCAACTGGGCTGATTCAGGGCTACAGGGGATGAGTTATGTGGAAAGATTAAAAGAGCCGAGCCTTTACAAGAGGTGAAGAGGAGACCTGAGTGAAGTGTTTAAAATTATGAAGGGAATCAGTCCAGTGGATCGAGATGGTGACTTTAAAATGAGTTCATCAAGAACTCGGGGACACAGTTGGAAACTTGTGAAAGGGAAATTTCATACAAACATTAGGAAGTTTTCCTATACACAGAGAACCACATACATTTGGAATAAGTGACCAAGAAGTGTTGTGGACAGGAGGACTTTATAGATCTTCAGAACTCTACTTGATGTTTTTTAGAAGAATTAAGAGGAGAGGACTGGTGTGCTTTGCTGGCCTGAATGGCCTGTTCTTGACTTGATTGTTCTGATACTTCTAGTAATGAGAGATTTCAAGTTTTGAAATGTAATAGATTTGCAAGCCTTTCCGTAAACATGTTCTCACTGTGTCTGGATGGGTTATTGGGTGTAGATTGATGGGCAAAAATGGCAAATTGATCCATTTCAAGTGAAGTGTACAACACAATAAATGGTGCAGAACGTGAAGGAGTCTGAAGACTTTCTGAATTCAGTGTATTAACAGCTTGATGACTTTCTGGTATAACAAACATCTTGGGTTGAATGATGCAGGTTTGAAACTCTAATGCAAATCATAGATCTTATCAGGCTTTTGTATGTTTTGGTAATCCATGCTGGTCTTTCAAGAGGAAACAACAAGCCAGGGGATGAGTTATGAGGAAAGATTCAAAGAGCTGAGCCTTTACAGGAGATGAAGGGGAGACCTGAGTGAAGTGTTTAAAATCATGAAGGGAATTAGTCCAGTGGATCGAGACGGTGACTTTAAAATGAGTTCATTAAGACCAAGGGGACACAGTTGGAAACTTGTGAAGGGGAAAATTTGCACAAACATTAGGAAGTTTTTCTTTACACAAAGAACGATAGACACTTGGAATAAGTGACCCAGTAGAGTGGTGGACAGTAACACTTTAGTGATTTTCAAAACTCGACTATGTTTTTTGGAAGAAATAAGTGGATAGGACTGGGAAGCTTTGTGGGACTGAATAGCCTGTTCTCATCTAGATTGTTCTAATGTATATTGGGAGAAGGATGTGAAGGATGGAGCTGCCAGGCAAGAGGAAAAAAGGAAGGAATAAGAGAAGGTTTATGGATGCGGTGAGAGAGGACATTCAAGTGACGGGTGTAACAGAGCAAGATGACAAGGACAGGAAGATATGATGATCCGCTGTGGCAACCCCTAATGGGAGAAACCGAAAGAAGAAGAAGACACCCGACAAACCCCAAGACAGAGCATGTTACTGATGTGGTAAAATGAGGCCTTAACAAACAAGGGTGCAATGCTGAAGCTATCAATACTCTACAAGACAACACTCTTGATCATGGCAACTTGTTGCTCAAGCATTTACAACAGTGCCCTGAAAAGAGTAAGAGAAGGCTGATTTTGGAGCTGTAAGCCCCTGTGGTACTTTTCTACTATCGTGACGCAAATTCGACAGCGAGTCACGCATGCGCAGCACGCCATGTTGCCAGTTAATTCCTTGCCACTAATCTTTTCGTGTTATTTCTTTGATAGTGCAGTGTACCCCAAAAATTTGGGAACTACCAGCCAGCAGCCGGGTGAAGAGGGAGGCCCCACCGACTTGCGTCACGATAATAGAAAAGTATCTCCCCTTTTCCTTTGCTGCCAGTTACCATAGCAGCCTAGTAATAATGTCCCTCTCCGGGTGGACAGGTCTATATCATGACAGTCCAGGGCTGAAAGACAATCTCACTCCGGCCCTGTTCATACATGTTTAGATGCAATCTTGGCTATTTCGATTAATAATTTGATTCTGTGGTCGTTCCGTTTCAGACCACAGGTATTGCCGGCTGCAGTTCCACACTGTTGTGCTTCTCCAGTTCGGCAAGCGGCGGCTGCTGTTGCTACTTATAAAAATGCTGCGATTCTTATGCTCGTAGCTCAGCTCCAGCACTTGTACCCCACATTCAGTAACTGCGACTTACTCGGAGTGCCCACACCAAGAGGAAGTGACGTAGTGGTAAGCTTGCCGCGCTCTCGCACCCCGCGCTCTGTCTGTTGAGTGACGTTTAGCGGAAGGCGTGAATCTCCTCGATACGCGCGGTTTGTGATCTCGGCTAGGCTCAAACTCCGCCCCGTCGTGTAACTCAGTTTGGGGCTGCCACTTTAGCAAACTTACGGGGCTGCAGTGTGTAACTGAAGTTAGTCGGATTTAGGAAAGAAAAAAAAAGAGTATAAACTGCCAGGAAAGAGTTGCCATTTCGGAAAGTCATTATGGCCCCCTCTATCTTCACGTCGTCGGCCACCGCCGTCGCATTGAGTAACGCCACGGTGACGGTGGACGCAGCCTTCTTCAGGTCATCTCAAGGGATTCTGAAGATTATGCAGATGGTAAGAAATGATCATTTAATGTAGGATGGAAGTTGTCATTTTTAGAGTAAATAAAGAGTGAAACCTTTTCTTTCTAGAAGTTGTGGGCAAACCCCCTTTTTATTTCAACAGCTATCTTGGCAGACGCGTACGGGTTGAGTTAAAAGGGCGCTGTTAGATTGGCAGAAAGAATTCCTGTCTGGCAGTTTGTGTGTGGCGTGGTGGTGGTGGCAGTGTGATTTGTGTGTGTGGTGTATCCTGAAAGCGCTGCCCCTTCACCACGCAAGGGTACGAAGCGAACTGTGCCCAGTTACACCAGTCGCGCCACTTTATTCAGTATGCCAGTTTGTGAAGTGGATTTCCATTACGTTGGCCTGAGGGTAGCAAATCTGTGCCGTGCCGTTATTTGTAGGTGAAACTAACTGTATATGTGAGTGTTGTTACACAACAGAAACTCGAGGCACATTCCTGCTCGGCCTGCAGTGGTGTGAACTTGAACAATCTGTTACGTATAAAATCTCTCGAGTTTGTGTGTGTGTGTGTGTGTGAGGCAGAGAGCCAGAAATACGACAGTCAAAAACTCGCTGGTTCGTTGCAGGTGACAGTCACGGTCATTTTAATTAAATGTCAGCGGGGTAGCTTCCTGTGTGCTCGATCTAATTACGCACTTCAAAGCGACATTTGTCAGCGCTTTAAATTCTACTTTTTCGGGGAGTGTTTGCGTCTGTAATGCTATGGAAACCCCGCCATTCAGGGTCAGGACCTCCAGTTGCCGCAAGCTATTCGGACTCAAGTTAGGAACCGACCCTAGTCAAGTCAGAAGCGATTGTAGGGTCCGACCCTAGTCTAGTCAGAAGCGATTGTAGGAACTTGGGAGACCCCAGTTAAAAAAAACAAAAACCTCCAACTTACCCAGCATGGTAGAAATTATTACCATTGTTTAAGATCAAAGTCTAAATTAATTAAATGAACAGGGAGAATTTCATGAAAAACATTATATAAAACACAATAAATACATTTGTATAGAACATGGAAAAAAAACATTAATAATAGAATAAAGTGCATTTAAATAAATGAAAAAGTAAGTAAAATGAAAAAAAATAAATCTAACCCACTTAATCCAAACCAGAGTCACAGGGGGTACTGGAGCCTATCCCAGCTAACAAAGGGCACAATGCAGAACCAAACCCTAGACAGGTTGCCAATCCAACATAGGGTGACACAACTAATTTTCAATTTGATGCCAGCAACACATTACAAAAAAAAATTATAGGAAATGGGAAATATGGCACTGTGTTGGGAACTGAGGAGACTAATGGCTGTTTTGAAAGTGAAATATGGTCCCTTTCTTTTCTAATACAGGATTTCAGCTGTCAGTGATTCAAGGCCTTCCTTTTTTTATATTTTGTTTCATAATGTGCCAAATGTTTTCAATGGGTGACAAGTCTGGACTGTTTAGCATCTGGACACTTTTACTATGGAGCCTTGCTGCTGTAATACGTGCAGCATGCAGTTTGCCATTGTCTAGCTGAAATAAGCAAGGCCTTCTCCAAAAAGATGGCAGCATATGTTCCCCAGTAGGGGCAATTAAATGCCCGTCCGTCTGTCTGTCTGTCTGTCTGTCATATAGTGCAGGGGTGGGCAAAGTCATTCTTGGGGGGCCAAAGTGGTTGCAGGTTTTTGTTCCAACCCAATGGCCTAATAAGGAGCACTTATTACTCTAGTAACACTTCTGCTTCTTTTTAGTTGTCTCGCTCGTTAAGATTTTGAACCCTTATTGCTTATTTTAATCTTCAACAGCTGTATTGTCAGTTTTTAATGGCTCCTTATTAGCAATAAGATGCACATGACAAAGGAAAGCAACAGTTCTCCATTTAGCTTGTTACCATTTACACCTGTGTGTATTGATCGTGCACTAATGGGTTTAATTAAATACTTGGAAGGAAAGTGAAGAGAAAAAAGTGAAGGACTGAGAATAACTCCTCCGGTGTTAGACTTCAAATCATTTTTATGATATCCTTAGAAAGGAAAAAATAGGATATGTGAATGACTTGACATGTCAGAGTTAATCCACATACTATCTATAATATGGTGCCTTTCACATCTATTTATTATATAGTGCCTTTCCTATCTATCTATCTATCTATCTATCTATCTATCTATCTATCTATCTA
>JANRMT010062841.1:5762932-5781414 GCA_026402145.1 Polypterus bichir lapradei | reverse complement strand
TAGATAGATTGATAGACAGATGGATATATAGAAAGGCACTGTATGATAGATACATAGAAAGAGAAAGAAAGAAAGAAGGACACTGTATGATGGATAGATAGATGGATAGATAGAAAGGCACTGTATGATAGATAGGTAGATAGAATGGCACTGTATGATGGATGGATAGATAGATGGATAGATAGAAAAAAGGCACTGTATGATAGATAGAATGGTACTGTATGATGGATAGATGGATAGATAGATAGACAGATGGATAGATAGAAAGACACTGTATGATAGATAAATAGAAAGAAAGAAAGAAAGGCACTGTATGATAGATAGCTAGAAAGAAAGAAAGGCATTGTATGATGGATAGATAGATAGAAAGGCGCTGTATGATAGATGGATAGACAGACAGTATATGATAGACAGAACGTCTAAAATGGCTAAAAGTAAGAGAGCAGTCCCAGTGAGGCGTTATGAAGGAGCCGTAGTTGTGTTTCCTGATGCCCTTCTTCTGAATATTTTGCTGGAAATAAAGTCTTCAGTGCTGGTGTGTGATCGAGAGAATGTCCACTTTGTTCATAATGGCCATCAGCTTTGAATTCCTTCTGCCCTACACTGCAGCATTCCATCCCTGGGCCTGCCTTCTTGTTTTGCTCTGGTTAGCCTCTCTTGAAGTGACGTTACCAGCGCAGCACACCACAACATACAGAATGTCACTGGCCTTCAGAGTTCTAGGACATGTCGTCGTCTTCTTCATTCGGCTACTCCCATTAGGGGTCACCACAGCAGATCATCTTCTTCCATATCCTGCTGTCCTTGTCATCTTGTTCTGTCACACCCATCACCTGCATGTCCTCTCACCACATCCATAAACCTTCTCTTATGCCTTCCTCTTCTCCTCTTGCCTAACTGCTCTAGCCGTAGCATTCTTCTCCCAATATACCCAGCATCTCTCCTTTGCACATGTCCAAACCAGCACAATCTCGCCTCTCTGACTTTGTCTCCAAATTATCCAACCTGAGCTGACCCTCTAAATGTCCTCGTTTCTAATCCTATCCATCCTCGTCACACCCAGTGCCACTCTTTAACATCTTTAACTCTGTCACCTCCAGCTCTGTCTCCTGTGCCACCGTCTCCAACCAATATAACATAACTGGTCTCACTACAGTCCTGTAGACCTTCCCTTTCACTCTTGCTGATACCCGTCTGTCACAAATCACTCCTGACACTCTTCTCCATCCACTCCACCCTGCCTGCACTCTCTTCTTCACTTCTCCTCCACAATCCCCATTACTCTGTACTGTTGATTCCAGGTATTTAAACTTTTTCACCTTCGCCAACTCTACTCCCCTCCTCACCATTCCGTTGACCTTCCTCTCACTCACACACATGTTTTCTTTCTTGGTAGTCCTACTGACCTTCATTCCTCACCTCTCATATCTCCACCTCTCCAGGGTCTCCTCAACCTGCTCCCTACTATTGTTACAGATCACATTGTCATCAGCAAACATCACAGTCCATGGGGACTCCTGTCTAATCTCGTCTGTCGGCCTGTCCATCACCATTGTAAATAAGAAAGGGCTCAGACTCGATCCCTGATGTAATCCCACCTCCATCACTCCTATCACAGACCTCACCACAGTCACACTTCCCTCGTTCATATCCTGTACCACTCTTACGTACTTCTCTGCCACTCCCGACTTCCTCATACAATACCACAGCTCCTCTCGAGGCACCCTGTCATTTGCTTTCTCCAGGTCTACAAAGACACAATACAACTCCTTCTGGCCTTCTCTCTACTTCTCCATCAACATCCTCAGAGCAAACATTGCATCTGTGGTGCTCTTTCTTGGCATGAAACCATCCTGCTGCTCACTAATCATCACCTCATTTTTTAACCGAGCTTCCACTACTCTTTCCCATAACTTCATGTTGTGGCAAAATTTTACACCCAATGCCCTTCCTGATGTAACCCTCCCCATTTATCCGGGCTTGGGACTGGCATGAAGAAACACACTGGTTTGTGCATCCCCTGTGGCTGGGTTAGAGTTCTAGGACATGCAAAGGGTGTTAAAATGACATCTTCCCCTCTAGTCCAAGGGTCCAAGTGGTCTTTGAAAAGTAAACACAGAGTTCAGGACCAGCCTTTCAAAGCACTTCACGCGGTCGACGTGAATCTGCAGTCATTAGGTGAAGAAGGGCCTGTCATCTTTGGAGCGAGCTCAGTCCCAGATGTTTTCTGTAGCAGTGACACTTTGTGGGATGTTAGTGGTAGACTGAATAGGTGGCATGGGACACCACAGAGTCGGTCAGCCCAGGCCTCAGGTTCCTGAGGACTTTACTCCATTCAGGGTTTTCCTTCATGTTGCCTCCTCAGTTACACTTACGACGTTCACAATTATAAGGCAGTGTGTGTTTTCTTTTTTAAAGAGAAGTGCTGTGCTTAATAATGAATCAAACTGAAATAGAAAATCAAAGTTAGCAATGAACAAGTATGTGGGGGCGGCACGGTGGCGCAGTGGGTAGCACTGCTGCCTTGCAGTTAGGAGACCCGGGTTCGCTTCCCGGGTCCACCCTGCGTAGAGTTTGCATGTTCTTCCCGTGTCTGCGTGGGTTTCCTCCATTCAGGGTTCAGTTGTCAACATGGACATTGCCCATTGGCAGCTCACACTTCCTCTTTGTGTGTGCGACTCTTTTGCCCTGTTCTTCACCAGCAACACCTCCAAGATGTTGAATTAGGCTGATTGTCGACATTATATTTTCTTGATGTTGTGATGGTGGATATGCACACGAATGTGGCATCCAGTGGGCTTTTGTCCTGACCGGGATGTTTCTGCTTTTCATTGAGGAGAAGAGTGCAGACACGACATTCACTCCTTCCAGGCCATTGGTACTCACAGCAGTAGATTTAGGGTCCGTTTCTACCCCCAGGTTGTAAGGTTACTGAACAGAATAATTCAAAGTAGCGTATGTTCGGTTTACAGTCCCCAGTTTACCAAACCTGAACGTGATTGGGATTGATGAGACAATAAGATGATGTCTGGGTGGACAAAAGGAGAATCTGCTTACTGTATACAGAAGGTTGCCAGACCATAAACCCGAGTCCAGTTTAATGTGTGCTGCTCAAAAAAATGAAAGGAACCCTTTTGAATCTGAGTACTGTATAGCATCAAGTCAATGAAACTTGTGAGCTGTTGATCTGCTCAGTGAAGTAGCAGAGTGGGTTGTTCATCAGTTTCAACTGTTTGGTGCACTAGAGGGGCAACAATGAGACGACCCCCAAACAGGAATGAATAGATTCACAGGTGGTGGGAGGCCACTGACATTTTTCCCCCCCTTATCTGTTTTGTCACTCGTTTTGCATTTCTCTATGGTCAGTGTCACTACTGGTAGCATGAGGCCATACCTGGACCCTACAGAGGTGGCACAGGTAGTCCAACTTCTCCATCAATATGTGCCTCCCATTGCCAGAAGGTTTGATGTGTCTCCCAGCACAGTCTCAAGGGTATGGAGGAGATTCCAGGAGACAGACAGGCAGTTCCACTAGGAGATATTGGCAGGGCCCCTCGTAGAAGGTCCTTAACCCATCAGCAGGACCCACCAGTATCTGCTCCTTTGGGCAAAGAGGAACAGAATGAGCACTTCCAGAACCTACAAAATGACCTCCAGCAGGCAGGCCGGCCACTGGTGTGAATGTCTCTGACCAAACAATCAGAAACAGACTTCATGAGGGTGGTCCGAGGGCCCGATGTCCTCTAGTGGGCACCATGGAGCTCGATTGGCATTTGCCATAGAATGCCAGAATTGGCAGGTCCACCTCTGGTGTTTTCACAGATGAGAGCAGGTTCACCCTGAGCACATGTGACAGATGTGAAAGGGTCTGGAGAAGCCGTGGAGAACATTATGCTGCCTGTGACATCGTTCAGCCTGACCGGTTTGGTGGAGGGTGATGGTCTATCTGGGGAGGGATATCCATGGAGGGACATACAGACCTCTACAGGCTAGACAACGGCACCTTGACTGCCATTAGGTATCGGGATGAAATCCTTGGACCCATTGTCAGACCCTATGCTGGTTCTTCCTGGTGCATGACAATGTCCAGCCTCATGTGGCGAGAGGATGAAGGAATTGATCCCATTGACTGCTAACACGCTAACTTGCTTGACCTCAATCCATTAGAACACCTCTGGGTGGGACATTATGTTTCGGTCCATCCCGCGCCTCAGCCTGTCCAGGAGCTCAGTGATGCCTTGGTCCAGATCTGAGAGGAGATCCCCTAGGACACCATCCGTCATCTCATTAGAACCTTGTCAGGAATAATACAAACTACTGAGTACGATTTGGAGTTGCTGCAATGACATTTCGGCCAAATGGTCTCGCCTGTCTGCTTGCCACATCATTTGTTCCCTTTGATTTACAGGGTGTCCCTCTGTTTGTTGATGATTTTTATTTCCATCCTTTCGTTCCTCACACATCACCATATCCGTCCATAGTAGTAGAGAGAGCCAATGGGATTTCTTTTCCCATTGAGATTTGATGTGTTTACAGAGTGTCCCTTTCATTTTTTTGAGCAGTTTATATAGCGGCCTTTTCAATGGGCTAACGTAACACTTCACAGAAATGTATGAACATAACACGGTGCTGAATGTTCTTGCGTGCCAATAGTGTAGTAAAGGCAACCACAGTTTGTTTGTCCTTCTCCACTTGAAGCCCTTCTGTGAGCCCACCAAACACAGCTTTTAGTGGGTTAGGAGGGATTGGGACACCAAGGCTGTCTGAAAGGCACTTAAAAATTCTGGTCCAGAATGATGTTAATTTGGTGCAGGCCCAAAACATGTGACCCAGTGTGGCTGGAACTTGATTGCAATGTTCACAGGTTAGATCTCACCCTGGAAACATTTTGGACAGTTTTAAGTGAGACAGATGTGCTCGATATATAATTTTGAGTTGAATAATTGTATGCTTTGCGCATATGGAGCTCGATTGTGTGTTGTCTTCTTTAAACTCAGTAGAACATAAGGATTTATTGAAGTCCCTAAATGTGTGCATTATATTTTTATGGTCAATGATTTTATCTCCGTTCGTGTTGGTGATTGCTGGGATTGCATTGTGGACTTCTTGCTTGTGGATTTGTTGAGCTAATAGCTTATTAGCTTTCTCTCCGTGTTCATAGTAATGATGTCTTGATTTAAAAATGAGTTGTTCAGTTTCTTTAGTTGTTAAGAGGTTGAGCTCTGAATGCAGAACCTTCCTTTTCCTATGAAGAGCCTCACTTGGACCCCTGGCATGTTCTTGATCTATTCTAGTAATTTTGCTGGTTAGCTCTCTTACCTTCTTGGTTTCTAATTTATTTTGTGGGAAAGATATGAAATAATCTGTCCTCTTAAGAAGGCCTTTAGAGTTTCCCAGAGTATTCCTGCAGAGACCTCTGAGGATGTATTTGTCTCTAGAAAGAAACTGATTTGTTTCGATATCAATTCTGTACAGTTCTCGTCTGCTAATAGAAGTGGGTTAAGGCACCATCTGCGAGATGAGTATGTGGGGCATAATGATTTTAGCTCCAAGATCAGAGGGGTATGGTCGAATATAACAATAGCGTCATACTTGCAAGATTTAATCATAGGCAGGAAATTATTATCTATAAAGAAAGAATCAATTCTTGAGTAGCAATGATGCACTGGTGAGTAGAAGGAATATGTTCTTGAGTTTGGGTTTAGAAACCTCCAGGGGTCTGATAGGTTGTGGTCAGTCAAAAACTGTGTAATTGTCTTTGCAGTGTTAGATGTCATCCCCCTTGTGACAGGAGACCTATCTAAGAGTGGATTTAAGAGACAATTAAAGTCCCCAGCCATTATAATTTTATGAGTGTTCACATTGGGAATGGATGCAAATACATTTTGCATGAATTCCCTATCATCGACATTGGGTGCATAAACATTTATCAAAATCACTTTACAGTTAAATAAGTTGCCCAAGACCATCACATATCTCCCTTCAGGATCAAATACTACATCTGATGCTACAAATGAGACTGTTCTATGTATGAGGATTCCCACACCTTCTAGTTTTCCATTTAGGACTTGAGTGAAAATCTGATGATGTTTTAGGTCATATTTATGCAGAAATATAGAAACTTCTAAAGGGTTCACAAACTTTCAAGCACAACTGTAGATAGATACTTTAAAGGGTATGATGTTAAACAGTTTCCTTTAGAATAGTAAAAAAAAAGACTTTAATTTCTTCCACACATACGAGTCTAATAATAATTAAAACATAAACAGAAAGTGGCCGAGAAGAGAAAAGTATGTATAATTACGGTATCAGCATCATTGCAAGCGGATCAGACAGCAGGTAATATCTTCTTGCCATGCCATGACAGGATGAGACTCACTATTGGAATTTAAAAAAAGTGTTGGGATCAGCTTTCTTAACTCCTTTTCTGCTTCCTCCGTGGTGGAAAAGATGTGATATTTGTTTTGAATATCCACTTTCAGTTTGGCAGGATACAAGAGGCTGTATCTGATATCAGCTTTCCGTAACCGCTGTTTAATGTTGTAAAAAGCGGCATGTTTAGCAGCTGTTGAGGGTGAGAAATCAGGGAAAATACAAATGAGGTTAATTTCTAATATAATCTCTTGTTTCTGTCTGAGAAGTGACATTACATTAAACTTAAATTGTAATCTCTTGAAGCGAACAAGTAGATTCCTAGGTTTAGAGGTATTTGATTCATAGCAACAACAACAACATTTATTTCTATAGCACATTTTCATACAAATAATGTAGCTCAAAGTGCTTTACATGATGAAGAAAGAGAAAAAAAGACAAAGTAAGAATTAAAATAAGAGAACACTAATTAACATAGAATAAAAGTAAGGTCTGATGGCCAGGGAGGACAGAAAAAACAAATAAAACTCCAGACGGCTGGAGAGAAAAAATAAAATCTGCAGGGGTTCCAGGCCATGAGACCGCCCAGCCCCCTGTAGGCATTCTACCTAACATAAATGATCAGTCCTCACTGTATTCAGGGTTCTCATGGGAGGACTTGATAATGACGGTCACGTGGACTTTTGGCTTTTAATCCATCAATGTAGGAACATTGCGGTGCTTTGATCAGATGGTGGTGGCGCAGGTTGCCACCACAGAAAACCGGAAAAAGAACAGAAGAGAGAGTAGGGGTTAGTACGGATTTTGGAGCCACCATGAATAGTAATAATAATTAATTGAATATACAGAGCATCAGGGTTAAACTAAAATGAAGTTATGAGAAAGCCATGTTAAAGTAATGAGTTTTTAGCAGTTTTATAAAGTGCTCCACTGTATTAGCCTGGTGAATTCCTATTGGCAAGCTATTCCAGATTTTAGGTGCATACGTAAGCGATAAGCTGCTGCTATCTCGGTATCTCATTTAAAGTTGTCTCCAATTATTTTTGAGAATAGTTCAGCTATGAGTTTCACTGGGTTTGGACTTCCACGATTCTCAGGTAGACCTTCGATTCTAATATTATTCTTTCTGCATCCATCTTCCTGAGCCGTAAGTCTGCCTCTGAGGTTTTTGCATTCGGAATTCTCAGCTGTAGCTTTTCCAGCAGCGGTAGATGCCAAATGTTCAGCTGTTTCAATTCGAGTCGTGAATGTCTGCTTAACGTCTTCCAGCTGATTGGCAAGTGCTCTCAGTTTGGACACATTTTCCTGAATGTGTTCCTCAATTTTTCCCAGCAAACCTTTAAAGGCTGCATCAAAGCGATTGTATATACAGTACAGGCCAAAAGTTTGGACACACCTCCTCATTCAATGTGTTTTCTTTATTTTCATGACCATTTACAGCACTCCATCACTCTCCTTCTTGGTCAAATAGCCCTTACACAGCCTGGAGGTGTGTTTGGGGTCATTGTCCTGTTGAAAAATAAATGATCGTCCAACTAACCTGACTTCTGCACAACACAACTGCTGGTCCCAACCCCATTGATAAAGCAAAAAATTCCACTAAATGACCCTGATAAGGCACACCTGTGAAGTGAAAACCATTTCAGGTGACTACCTGTTGAAGCTCATCGAGAGAATGCCAAGAGTGTGCAAAGCAGTAATCAGAGCAAAGGGTGGCTATTTTGAAGAAACTAGAATATAAAACATGTTTTCAGTTATTTCACCTTTTTTTGTTAAGTACATAACTCCACATGTGTTCATTCATAGTTTTGATGCCTTCAGTCATGAAAATAAAGAAAACACATTGAATGAGGAGGTGTGTCCAAACTTTTGGCCTGTACTGTATGTTTTTCCAAGTCTTTATTATCCTGCTGCACCTCCTGCATCTCCAGCTGCAGCTTCTCACTTTCTTTCTGTATATTTTTCTGAATGTCTTTCTTTAGCTCATTTATGGCCGTGGCCATTGTTGCGATCATTACCTTCAGTTCGGACAAATCGTTTTGGCTTTCGTGCTCCGCGGGTAAAGTGGCAATCCCCACTGCAACCAATGCTCCCGGCCATTTCCAGTTTCGAGTGATCTTCTGGAATCGGTGAGCTATCGTGACCAGCGTCACTTGCACCTTCGTTCCCATTTTCGATCTCGACTGGAGATGATGCAGTGGAGTGGGGTCCTAGGAAGTCTGTGCTTTCGCCTGCCTATTCCAGGTCAGTCTCTGAAAAGCCATACCTTGCACTTGGACTTGATGCCTGTCTAGACTTGGATGTAGCTTTAGGTTTCTTTTCTGTTTCTTTCTGACACCCTTTCTTGTTAGTCATGTTTATATACTGTAGTAGAAGCTCCTCGGGTTGGGTAAATACACGATACCTCGGAATAATAATAAATAAGAGAAAAAATAAACAAAGCTCCTCTTCAGACGTCCATCTCCCGTAACGGACGAGACCACTCTCATGTTGCGTTAATTTCTGAGGACCTGCTCAGAGGACGCGTCAAATAAACTCTGGGAACACGTGGCAGACATGATGTGTGAAGTATAAATGAGCCTTTAGTGAGAGTTTGATTTTTTCCAGTTTCAAATAGTATATACAGTAACATCAGTTACCCGCTGACGTAGAATAGGAGAGTTAGGATTCTTCCAATTGAGCAAGTTAAGTCTACATGCCAATAGTGAAGTAAAGGCCATTACAGTTTGTTTGTCCTTCTCAACTTTAAGCCCCTCTGTGACCCCACCACACACAGCTGTTAATGGGTTAGGAGGGATTGTGACCTCCCAGGCTGTCTGAAAGGCATTTAAAGATTTTGGTCCAGAATGATGTTAATTTGGTGCTCACCCAGAACATGTGAGGTTGGAGCTCGATTGCAACGTTCGCAGGTTGGATCTCGCCCTGGAAACATTTTGGACAATTTTAAAAGAGACAAATGTGCCTGATATATAATTTTAAGTTGAATAATTGTATGCTTTGCATATATGGAGCTCAAGTGAATTCTCTGCATTGCTACTTTCCTCTACTTTTCTGAAATATTGATTAAGAGATCCTTTTCCCACTTTTCTCTTGGATCTTTGAAAGGGAGGGACTGTAAAATAGTTTTATATATTACAGAAATGCTGTCTGAGTCCTCAAGACTGAACAATATTATTTCCGGTATAGAGGAAGTTGGGAGGTGAAGAAAATTGAGCAAGGTCTGTTTAGCAAAGTTATGAATTTGAAGGTAGTGAAAGAAATGGGTTGCTGGTAAGTTAAATTTGGAGTGTAATTGTTCGTAGGAGGCGAAGACGTCGTCTATGTACAGATATCTAAGTGATTTAATACCAAATGTTTTCCAGACGTTAAAAACTGTGTACGTTTGAGAGGGTGGGAAAAGGTGGCTCTCGTGCAGAGGTGCCACGGTTAAAAGCTTCTCTATCTTAAAGTACTTCCTACATTGGTTCCATATTCTGATTGAGTGAAGCACAGTAAGGTTGTTAGTATATTGGCGATAACTTGTATTTATTGGGGTACAAAGCAGGGAATATAAAGCAGTACTGCAGGATTTTATTTTAAACCGTATGTTTTAAAGCACATCTGCAATTACAAAGGTAAGATCCGGATATATTAAAAACTTGTGTCTATGATGAATTTCCATGGGACAAATGTGTGATTACGTTAGGCTTCTTAAAAAAAAAAAAAAAAAAGCACAGAATTTCAATAATTAGTCATGTAGTGCTAGGGTGTTGTACCGTGTTAGCTATTATGAATGTAGTGAAAAGTCAAGCAAAATGACTCCTTTTATTGGCTAACTAGAAAGATTACAATATGCAAGCTTTCAACCTGACTACAGATCCACATTGTATGGGAAAACGCATCAGAAACTTCAAAAGACTTTGTTGGACAGTCATCTTATCCAAAGATCTTGACCATACATTATTCTCCTCTCTTGCTTGATGAATCTTCGCCTGGAGGGGTCTATTCATTTTTTACATTGAAGATGTCTCACTTAAAGCTTTTCCAATGTTGTTATTTGTCCTGGTGTCTCTATAAATGCAGGCAACTCCAGTCTCCATATGACATTTCGCCTGAAGAAGGGGCCTGAGTTGCCTCGAAAGCTTGCATATTGTAATCTTTTTAGTTAGTCAATAAAAGGTGCTTAATGATTAGTCATCAAACTTTATTCAGGGACAGGTGAATATGTAGCTAAGCTTAATTCTGCCACGGCACTGGACGAATTATATCAGCCAGGGGTGAATCACCAAAAGATTGAACTGGTAGTACATCATCAATAGCGGGAGTGCCTATAAAAACGACAACGCTGCACAGTCATATGTGCTTTTTCTAGTGCGGCAAAGGCAAGCAGTCCTTTTTTACTTTCTCATATACAAAGTATAGGGAAAGTATTGTAATCATCCAAAAATTCAACCTCGACCAATCCTGGAGGGCCGCAGTGGCTACAGGTTTTCATCCTTACCCTTTTCTTAATTAGGGACCTGTTTTTGCTGCTAATTCACTTCTTTTGCATTCATTTTATTTGACTTGCTCTTGAAAACTCAGACCCCTTAATTGTTTCTTTTTCCTTTAATCAGCTGCCAAACAATAATGAGATATAAAATGAGTCAAAACATAACCAGCAAACTACATCCAGCATACAGTATCTGAAATCAGGAATGCTGATCTGCTCAGGTCCACAAAACATTTTATCAGAGCTCTTAGAAAAGAGAAAAATCAACAATTTTGCAAATGTCTGCCGTTGCACAATGAGAGCAGCAACAAGCCATAGAGTTAAAGAACGGGTTTAATTAACGACAAGACTCAGCGCCCGATTAAGCAACTGGTTGGAGCGAAATTGGTTGGAGTTTGAAGCACTGACTGAGTTGGTCTTCTGTCAGCTCACTCACTTCACATTTCATTTCTGTTTAAGGAAAGAGATGAAGCAATTCAGAGGAACAATGAAGGAATTAAGAGGAACAAATCTTAAAAAACAATTCAATTAAAATTAATTCAAAAGAAGTTAATTAGCAGCAAAAACAGGTCATTAATTAAGAAAATTGTTAGAATGAAAACCTGCAGCCACTGTGGCCCTCCAGGACTGGAGTTTGAGACCCCTGTTTTAGACTTCCCCGAGTCCGATTTACTTGCTCGTAGGGAACGTATTGTAATCGTCCAAAAATTCGATGTCGAGATTTTGATGAATCTTTACGTTTCAGACCTCCCCCGAGTCCCATTTACTTGCTTGTAGGGAACGTATTGTAATCGTCCAAAAATTCGATGTCGAGATTTTGATGAATCTTTACGTTTCAGACCTCCCCCGAGTCCCATTTACTTGCTTGTAGGGAACGTATTGTAATCGTCCAAAAATTCGATGTCGAGATTTTGATGAATTTCCACGTTTAAAAATTCGATTTTGAGATTTTGATGAATTTCAGTGTTTCAGACCTCCCGGAGTCTGATTTACTTTCTTGTAGGGAATGTATTTTAATCGTCTAAAAATTCGATGTCGAGATTTTGATGAATCTCCATGTTTAAAAATTCGATTTTGAGATTTTGATGAATTTCAACGTTTCAGACCTCCCCGAGTCTGATTTACTTTCTTGTAGGGAATGTATTGTAATCGTCCAATAATTCGATGTCAAGAGTTTGATGAATCTCCACGTTTACAATTTTTAGAATTATATCTCTGTGTGTGTGTGTGTGTGTATATAAACACAATAACTTGAGTGTGCTTTCACTTCGGTCAACCAAATTTTGCTTACAAGTATTAGGTACAAGACGTAGATTTCTATCAATTTTTGGGCTATTTCCGCTATCCAGAAGTGGTACTTTCCCTTTTATTCATGCAGCTGCAGAGTCCGATTTATCAAAGTTTACTTTTATAATAATTGTTCAATATATTATTAATTTGATTTGTTGTTGATGGTTCTTAAATGTACATAATATAAAAATATAATCCTTGTCTTGCGGTGTACTCCTCAAATATCCATCCCCATATCTGAGTATACGAGAAAGTCGAGGGGAGACCACTCGTGATTTTAAAGATAACGAGCCACCTTAAAGAGCCATGTGTAAAGAGCAGTGAATCCATCCATTGCGGCACTCGGCGCCTATGCTACGATACATAATAACACGAGTCTGCTGGAAATCTTACATTGTAATAAAAGTGAATTCCTCTGTCTGAGCCAGCAAACAGCCGCTTCATTGTACACGTCTCAATTTGTTTCCTCAGCTAGAGGATCTCTGCTCTGAGAGACATGTTTTCATCAAGCGCTAGGCCGACAACTGCTGGATCTGGAGCCAAAGCGTAATTATGGTCCGCCTTCTCCTCCTCACCCAGTGTGTCATCCTCCATCTCTTCTCTCCCAAATCCTCACTCAGTCTTGGAAGTGGAATGGAGAAATTGTTAGACTCAAAGCAACATAGGAACCTCTCCCTTCTTTAACAGTCGCCACCCGGTCTCGGCTCCCGGGTCATGAAAACACTTTTGTTTAAAAAGACGGCTACAAACTTGGTTATGGGGACTAACTGTAAAGCGCTCTCTCTCTCCGGATAGCGACAATCCCTGTAGATCAGGTTTCCACATCAGAAGGAAATGTTTCAAAACTAACTACCTTGTTGTGCTTACTGGAAGCTCGGCATAAAAGTGCACAATAACGTCCAGCTGTAGAGCCATCTGTACGCTGAAACTTTAAAAACGTCTTTTTTGTGGACATTCTCGCCACTTAAACAGAAATCACAACTGTAGTATGGACAACGGAAGTAACAGAGTTGGCTGAGATTTCACTGGAAGTACGTCTGCACCACCCTGTGCATATAGTCAATTAATAACGGGATAAAAGTGCACATTGCAGACTCTTCGTTTTCAACATGGTTCCACCCCAGTGACAGTTGGCGTCACAGGTTTTTGTGATACTTCAGGTGGGTTTCATGGCTTCATAAGACACCGTGGCCTGCTTCTGCCCTTTTCGAGTCTGTAGGTGCCATTGTTCAAAACGAGGACAAGAGCTGTGCCCATGAAAGTCAAAGAAGCCATTCATTGGATCTGCGATGTGCATCTTGATGTGAATTGTTTATTTTACACGGTCCCAGTTGTGAATTTGCCATGCTCTGTGCAGGGTTGCTTCTCGTCTTTTCCCCCCGATGCTGCTGGCCCCTTTGGTGTCTAAAGCAGCATCAAAAAAAATACTCGACTGATTTAGAAGATGTGAAAGAATAAGTCTCAACACATGAAAAAGGTTTGGGGCAGCCACCCCACCCGTATGTTGTCCCTGGTTGCAAAAAGGGGTATATAGCAAGTCACAAAAGCAGACCACAGACATCAAAAGGTGTGGGGCAGCCCACCCATATATTGTGCCTTGGCTGCAAAATGGGTTGAATTGCTTGTGGTGTTCACAGGTTTGAGTCCAAAACAGAACTGATTTCAGTTTGATAAGATGACGGCTTTAAAGGCTGTGACAGGAAGTGACATCATCTGGGCCTGAATCGGAAATGATGTCATCGAGACTGGAAAGTGACATCATCCGTGGCGCCAGTGCCTAGTGGGACTTCCCGTGGATGGTCTGCAGAGGACGGAGAGAAAGAAAGTTAGTGCAGCTCGCCACCCCCTGGTCTGGAGTGGTACTACTATTATTATTTAGGCCCTCTAGCTGCCTCCCAGTTGCACATGTGTGACAAACAATAAGCCAAGATGTGTCCTTATTAAATTCCAAACTGAACGGATCTTAGTGGCGAGATGGGAGGTGGTTTTAAAGGCCAAAAGCGGAAGTGATGTCATCAAGAGACCGGAACCGTAAGTGACGTTGTTCTGGGCGCCGGAACCAGAAATAACTTAGCCATTGTTAAATCTGGTAGGTTCTGGTTAAAGCCTGCCTCTCCTCTCTGGTCCCTCTTATTTCTGCTATAATTCACTCTTCTCTCACTACTGGTAAAAACTGTTGCAATAACCGCAATACTGAAAAAACCTGGTGCCGACCCTACTAATTTCAATAATTTTTGCCCCATTTTCTAATTTGCCGTTCATCTCCAAAATTCTTGAAAAAATAGTAGCTATCCAAATTTACTCCCCCATATCTCATAATAATCTATATGAAGAGTTCCAGTCTGGTTTTCGCCCCCCTCCATAGTACAAAAATGGCACTTGTTAAAATTACTAAAGACCTCCTTATGGCTGATGACTCTGGTTTAATTACTATTCTCATCCTCCTTGATCTGAGTGCAGCCTTTGGTACTATTTGTCATACTACTCTCCTTAACAGATTATCTTTGATTGGCATTACCCACACTCCACTAGATTGGTTCAGATCCCACCTCTCAGGCCGCACTCAGTTCATTCCGCTTAAAACTTTTACATCCTAACTCACCGCTGATACTTCAGGTGGGCTGTGTCCTGGGGTCTCTTCTTTTTATTATTTACCTTCTTCCCCTTGGCAATATCTTTAGCATGAATATAACATTCATTTTCACTGTTATGCCGATGACCCCCAGCATTACCTTGCTAGTAAACCCACCTCTTCTTTTCCACCATCTTCGCTTATTGACTGCATTGGTGGAATTAAATCCTGGTTTTCTTCAAATTTTCTTAAATTAAACAGTGACAAAACTGAGGTTCTCCTCATTGGTACAAGATCATCATTATCCAATTCCGATAATCTTTCACTTGCTATTGATAACTCTTTTATTTCCCCTTCACCTCAGGTCAAGAGTCTATGTGTCATCCTTGACAGTACTCTGTCTTTCCAATCTCACATTAATAACATCACCCGGTCTGCTTACTTCCACGTACGTAATATTAAATCACATCCGCCCCACCCTCACTCCCCATACCACTGCCATCCTTGTTCACAGTCTTGTTACTTCTCGTCTGGACTCCTCTTTGGTCTCTCTAATAAATCTCTCCATAAGCTTCAGCTAGTCCAGAATTCTGCTGCTTGCCTTATTACTCGAACCCCGTCTATTCACCATATTACTCCGGTCTTGCAGCAGCTTCATTGGTTCCCGATTAAGTTTCGAATTGATTTTAAAATCCTGCTGTTAACATTTAAGGCCATTCATAACCTCGCCCCTCCATATCTGGCCAACCTTCTTCATGTTGCCATTCCCTCCTGTAACCTTAGATCCTCTTCCTCCATCCATCTGACCGTCCCTCTCGCCCGTCTAACCACCATGGGGAGCAGAGTGTTCAACCCTTCTGCCTCCAAACTCTGGAACTCACTACCTACTGAGCTTAGAAATATCGAATCATCTTCAACCTTCAAATGAAAACTTAAAACCCATCTGTTTAAAATGACTTTTTTTTATGATTACAGTGGCTTTGTTTGGTTTGAATTTTTATATATTCTGATGTTTTAAGTTTATAATGTGTTTTTTTTTTTATTTATTGTTTGTTTGATGTCCTTGAGTGCTTAGAAAGGCGCCTCGTATAAATAAAATGTATTATTTCCCGTATTTGGCCAGCAGAGATAACAAAGGTAGGTTTTGTGCACCCTGTCACCCCGTGGCCTGGTGGCTAATTACCTTCACTTGGTCCACTCAGCTTCCTCCTAATCGTACGTGCGTGAAAAAGGAAAATCTGCCGCAAAAAGGACATTCTGATTTTTGACATTCACAGATTTACAGACTGTTCACATTACATCACAGGTCACAAATAGGTGGACCGTGGTCTGGGTACGGACCCAGAACAGACATATCATTGAGTTTTATTTAGTTTTATTTAGTTTTATTTAGTTTTACCGGCGACTCTTTTCTGACAGTTTCCACACCGCTACTCAGTGAAAGGGACTTGCCTACGTGTCTCTGATTGGCCAGTACTTGTTGCCTTTGTGGGTTCGAGTTGGTTGGGTTTAAGCATGGAGACTGAGATTTGTCAAGGTGAAGGCAAGAATGTCAGCCAATCACAGGCAGAGTAGGGCGGGCCTTCACTGACTAGAGGCACCTGCATTCCGCGTGAAAACAGCTGGCACAGGGAGAGAAAAATATAAAGGAGTGAGAAGACGAGAGAGAGAAAAGCGGCGAAATTGTGGGTCGATGTGCCATGGCTTTTGCTAAACAGTGGAAGGTTGACACTGAAAACCGGGCTTTTAATCCGGAATGGACTGAGGCATTTATGTTCATACTTCCCGTAGGCAGCTTGAAACCGCTGGGTCTCATCTGCTCTGAGACGGTGGCAATGGTTAAAATTGGGAATGTGAAATGCTACTGTGAAACTAAGCACAAAATTACATTTGAGGAAAGTTACCCAATAAATTCGTCAGTTAGGCTACAGAAAATAAGCGATCTTAAAGCCAACTGCGATCGGTCAACGAGGATTTGAACACATTCATTTACTGGCCAACAACTCGCTAACGAGTGTTCCCTCAGATTTTGGGACGTCACAAAAAAACATTCAGTGATGACAATCTTCACACATGCATGAGGATGGCACTGAAACCATTCCAGCCCAGATTTAAAATCCTGGCAGATCAGGCAAGAGCTCACTGGTCTCACTGAACAAGAGAAAGTAGGCAGCGGGATACGAGGGGAAAGAACGGGAAAGACACGTTCAGATTTACCGTGAAACTGGTTAAGCCTGTTCAGCTCTGCACATATTAAAAACTCATATTATATGAGGACAAGTCTTTTTTTTTTTGTTGAAATGTTAAAACTTGTTATTATAATGAAAGTAATTATTATTTATAATTTTCAGTTGAATGTCGCTTGTTACTTGAATGTTGAATGTTACTTTTGTTATTTATTTTTTCTTATTTCTTATTGTATGTAACCCTCCAGAGTCCAGAGTTGCACTGAAAATAAATATTATTGAAATAGCATTGAATTATAGCTTTCTTTGTTTGATTTGTGTCATTGACTTCACGCAGTGCAGACGTTGATACAATGGCAATGCTACTTATATATATATATATATATATATATATATATATATGCACACAGTGGGTATAGAAATGAATCCCCCCCCTTTGAAATATTCCCATTTTTTTTTGCTTTACGGCCTTAAATATAAACACACAAACCAATATTTTTTCCAGCTTTACTTACTCAATGCAACCTCTAACATCCAAGTGAAAGACATCACAGCTACAGTTCAGAAGAATTCAAAAAAAAAAAATCAAAAACAAGACCTCCTGAGATTAATAAAGGATCTTCCCCCCCTCTCCAATATCAATTTTGTTGACCCACCTTTTGCTTTAATGACAGCCTTGAGTCTGTTGTGATTCTTCTCTATCAGCTTTGCACATCTAGATTGAGCCCACTCAATATTTGCCCCCCAACTCTTCTTTACAGTTTAACTGTTCAAGTTTGGTCACATCAGATGGTGAGCGTTGGTGGTCTGCTATCTTCAGATCTTTCCACAGATTTTCAGTGTGATTTAGGTCTGGGCTCTGACTGGCCACACCAGGTCATTCACTTTTTTCTCCTTAACGTCAATTTTGCGGTGTGCTTCGGGTCATTGTCGTGTTCTGCCTGTCATCAAGTTTCTGGCAGAGGGTAGCAGGTTTTCCTCAAGAATTTGACGGGATTTTGCCCCATCCATTTTTCCTTCTAACCTAACGAGAGCCCCAGGCCCGCCACAATAGGATGCTGCCCACATCCATGCTTTACTGTAGGTATGGTGTATTGTGGATGTTGAGCTGCATTAGTGTACCGTTTGGTGTTGAGGCCAAATAGTTTGATTTTGGTCTCATCTGACCATAAGACCTTTTTCCACTTGGCATCAGAATCTTCAAGGTGCATTCTGGCAAAGCCCAAACGAGCCCTAATGTGGCCTTTCTTGAGAAGTGGCTTTTTCCTTGTGACCCTCCCGAACAAGCCACAATTGTGGAATGCTTGTGAAATTGTTGTCACATACACACAATGACCACTCTTTGCCATCAAATCCTGTAACTCCTTCAAAGTGGCCATTGGCCTGTATGACCAGTTTCCTCCTTGCTCTTCCATCCGGTTTGGAGGATCCAGGGAGGGTCCTAGTAGTACCAAGCACTTCTTTATTATGGACTTTACTGAGCTCCTTGGGATTGATAAAGCCTTTGAGATGTTTTTGTCTCCGTCTCCTGCCTTATGTCTGCCCACAACTCTATCCCTGAGATCTCTGAAAGTGGCCTGCCACCCATAGT
>JANRMT010062841.1:5749057-5762532 GCA_026402145.1 Polypterus bichir lapradei | reverse complement strand
GTTGATTGGGGCTGTTTATCCATCATTCAGACTATCCTTCGTTGCAGTGTTTTATCAATTTTTATCTTCCGTCCACGTCCAGGGAGATCAGCTACAGTGCCATGTGTTGTGAACTTCTTGATTATGTTGTGCACAGTGGACAAAGGAACATGAAGATCTCTGGAGATGGACTTGTAGCCTTGAGATTGTTGATATTTTCCAAAATTTCTGTTTTCAAGTCCTCAGACAATTCTCTGCTCTTCTTTCTGTTCTCCATGCTTAGTGCGGCACACTCAGACACACAACACAAAGGTTGAGTCGACTTTTCTCCATTTTAACTGGCTTCAGGTGTGACTGCTATATTGCCAGCACCTGTTTCTTGCCACAGGTGAGTTCAAATGAGCATCACATGCTTGAATTAAAACGATTTACCCAGAATTTTGAAAAGGTGCCAATAATTTTGTCTGGCCCATTTTTGGAGTTCTGTGTGACATGATGTCAGATTTGGCTTTTTTTCTCTGTTTTTTGTGTTGTTCCAATGCACATAAAGGAAATAAACATGTGGATACCAAAACATTTGGAATTGCAACAATTTTCTGGGAGAAATGGTGCATTTTTTGGGAAAATTCGAGGGGTGCCGATAATTTTGGCCATGATTGTAGATAGATAGATAGATAGATAGATGAAAGGCACTATATGATAGATAGATAGATAGATAGATAATATGAAAGGCACTATATAATAGATAGATAGATAGATAGATAGATAGATAGATAGATAGATAGATAGATAGATAATATGAAAGGCACTATATAATAGATAGATAGATAGATAGATAGATAGATAGATAGATAGATAGATAGATAGATAGATAGCTGAAAGGCACTATATACCACATAGACAGACAGAGTCACAAACATGCGCTTGGGAGTCAACCAAAGGGATCAGGAAACGGCAATTCCACGCTAGGCCAGTTGGAGGCGGGGTGCACTAAACCTCTCTTTTCTCTTCGCAGACCAAATAGGAGAAATCCTTCCTGTCCCGGCCCCAAGGACATCACTTGCTGTGAACCACCTCATCCTCCATACTTAAACAGTTCTGTTTTGGACTCTAACCAGTACACATTGTACTCTACTTTAAAGCCTTTTGCAGCCAGGAAAACTATACAGTGGGTGCCCCAAAGCTTCCTTGTGTGTCCGGCAGTTTCTTTCACAGCATCAACAGCAGCCACAGAACGTAGCAAAAGACGTTTTATATTGATACTAGCAGACCACGCGCGCTTCGCTGCAGTTGGAATAATTATGTATCTATATGTGACTTATAGAGCTTCTTTATATACAACATTTTTGGTTTGTCCTCCTGGAGCCAAAATATATACATTTTCTCTATGACTAATTCGTGAACATGCTACATAAAAAATAGAAACGGCAAAAACGGCAACACCGCCGGGAACAAAAGTAAATGAGATAAAGTAAAAGTCTACCAAACACTAAATGAGATAAAGTAAAAAAGGACAACAGCGCCGGGAACAACAGTAAAAAAACAACAGTAAATGAGATAAAGTAAAAGTCTACTAAAGTACAAAAACGAAGCAGAAAGTAACAGTAAACCGCAACACCGCCGGGAACACCGGCACACCGTGTCTACTAAACACTAAGAAACACTAAGTAGAAACACTAAAGGAAAAAATACTATTCAGTAAGTACTGTGTTTAGTAAACGGTAAATCAGTAAAGGAGAGAGGACTAAACACTAAGGGAAAAGAACGGCAAGACCGCGTCAGCTGCGGAGCTCAGCTCGGAGCGAAAAGAAGTGAATGAAATGACGTGAATGGGAGGGGAGATGATCACGTGACTCCCCCACCCGCCGTAACTCTCCATCCCTCCACAAACACAGTCTCTCGGATCCCAACTCTCCTTTATATGTATAGATATGTGCAAAACCATTGCTTTTTGTGCTTTTCAGAAAACTGAGTTTTTGGGAAAAATTTTCAACCCTCAAAACACCCCCCACCTCCCAATGCCACCGTATGTTTATATCAGTTAGGGTGGTGTGCCTTTCCTATGCTATTAATTAGTTCAAACACCATGGATAACGTTTGTTCTTGATGATAATAGTCTGCAGATAATCTTGTTTAATCAATTCAGTCCTATCTCTCTATTATAATAAAAAACCCTGGGACAAGATGAGACTTTTTAGCCTGGGACGAGACGTGACTTTTTCAGAGAGATAATTTCAAGTCCCGCGAGACCAGACTTTGTGCCAAGAGATTTAACTACGCCAGGGCCGGAAAAAAAAGACAAAGATTAGAGGACAAAGTAGAATCTCGTAAAGAATTTAAAAAATGGTGTGGTGCACATGCAGAGCAGGTTAGAGATAATGGAAGTACAAAAATTTGAAAGTCTCCAAAAAATAACAGTAAAGATCACATTAGCACAAAGAAACGAAAATTATTACTTGGCGAAATAATGGAACAGCGAAAAGAGATTGAATATATCGTTCAGATTTAAGCTTTAAGTCGGAGACTTGTAGATTCGTGTTGCCATCAGGGAAAAGTAGTGCTTCTTCCCAATGAAAAGGCCTATCCGCGAGAAATAAAAGAATTAAAAGTTGTTTGGTGAAAGCAAAATGCGAAGTGGCTGGTGCGTAGTGCAGGCCGGGGGGGATGGTGAGCGAAGTGAGCAGGGGGCAAAGCCCCCTAGTATGTACCAATATAATTTCTTTCCCTTTCATTTATTTCCAGAGAATTGACCTTTTCTGTCTTCTATTAGCCAACTTCCCATAAGCACCAGGAGAGGGCGCTGCTGTGTGAGCTGTTTGCCTGTGCTGGCGTTGCCCCTGTCGTTTGTTGGGCACGTGAGAGGCTGTGAAATGAGTAAAAAAGAGGAAAATGTAAAAATTACACAAATTCAAGCAAACTGCCCTCAAGGTAAAACTGAAACAGGTAACTCATTCCCAGTTGAAGTCGCACTGGGCGTTTCTCCGTTTTTAAGATGGCCGAGTTTGAAAATTTGCCAGTGCTTTTCAATGGGAATATTTTGAAACTTTAAACTGAACTGAACGAAAACGGTAACGTCTTGACAGATTTCTCTGAAGAGTAAAGTGTGTCTCAGCAAAACTGGTCCACCTTGGCAGACAGACAGACACTGGCCTTCACAATATGTATGTCGCGCATAACATGAAAACGCACCTAAAAAATGCTTAAAAAATATTAACCCTTCATACAGCACCGGTATGGTGCTGTTGCCACCATTTTAGGTTCTTGATTGGCACCAATTTAGCACCGTTATTAGGTCTGCGTCTCCGCTGTGATGGAAACCGGGGTTGTCAGCAAGCCCCTAACCCTTAAACACGATCACACCAACTCCCGGGTTCAAATAATGGAAGGTTTATTATATAATTCCTCCACAAAGTCGCACAAGCACAAATAAACAACTTTTCTCTCTCCAGTACACCTCTCCTTTTACCACCGCACTGCCCTCCTCCAGGCAAGCGTTGCTCTACGTCCTCCCAGCTCAGACTCACCTGGATATGGGAGTGCAGCCCCTTTTATTATGGACCGGGGAGTCAGGGTGATTGCCCGAAGGAAGTACTTCCAGGTCACATGGAAGTCAAAAGTCAAAGCGAACATTATTGTCATCCCAACCATATACAGTGGAACCTCGGGTCACGACCGTAATTTGTTCCAAAACTCTGGTCGCAACCCGATTTGGTCGTGACCCGAACTAATTTTCCCCATAAGACTGTATGTAAATACAATTAATCCGTTCCAGACCGTACGAACTGTATGTAAATATATTTTTTTAAAGATTTTTAAGCACAAAAATAGTTAATTATACCATAGAATGCACAGTGTAATAGTAAACTAAATCTAAAAACATTGAATAACACTGAGAAAACCTTGAACAACAGAGAAAATTAACACTACAAGAGTTCACGCTACAGCCTTACGAACCGCTCGCTGTAAACACTTTTTTTAAATGATTTTTAAGCACAGGGAAAAAAATTACATTTGAAAAATCCTTAATTTATACAAAAACTAACCATAAACAACCAAGGAAACTAACCCTGCATGAGTCGAGGTCTGGCGTGAAGGAAGTGAGGAGGAAGCTGGGTGGAGAGGAGGTTACAGTTTTGAGGGAGAGTCTGGCTCAGCGATGGAGGGCGAATACACGCACGTCTGACCGAGAACAATGTACAGGGAGAGACTGAACATGTGCGGAAATCATTGGTGCGTACGAACCTGAAGGGAAACTGGCTGGCAGCCAGTGTTTTGGTTCGCCACCCGAGTCTGTGGTCGTGAACAGATGCAAAAGTTTGGCGAACTTTTTGGTCGTAACCCGATTTGTACGTGTTCCGAAACGTTTGTGACCTGAGGTTCCACTGTACAAGTATACAGATAGATGAAATTGTGAAACTCAGGGTCCACAGTGTAACAACATGAAGTGCAAATAAAAAAGTTAAAAGTCCCATAAACTGGCGGAGGGGAACTCCCTACAGCATCCCCTTGCGGCACACCTATGGTCCCCAGCAGGGCTGTATTGCCAGACTACATCTCCCAGCATTCCCTGCTGGTTCCCGAATGGGCACCTTCATGGAGGGTTGCTGCCATCTAGTGTCTGGGTGGTAGAAAAAGCCCCCAGAAACATCTTCCCTCTTCAGGGGACTGCTGGTCCATCCCTTTCTGGTCCTTCCTTCCTTCTGGGTCTGATCCCTTTCTCCTCCCCGGCCAGAATGTCTGCCTGCTTACTAGGAGCCTCCCATCCAGGTAAAGAATCATCCCCTCTTCTGGCCAGGATGCCTGTCCCGCCCATTTGGCATCTACACCGCGTTTCTCAGAGGATGTGATCTCTTTGTAATTGACGTTACAAGGTAAAGGTGCAACCTATGGATACCGAACTCTGTCAAAAACCTTTCTTCAAAAATATTCTTGTGTTTCTTTCAGTATTGACATTTTGTCTTGATCTTTTTGTTCCTTTCAAGATTTGATTTTTGTATCACGTTTTGGCTTTGATTCTATCATTTCTGATCTCCCAGTTTCGACCCCTTTTAACTTTCATAAGCAAACTAGGGTGGCACGGTGGCGCAGTGGTAGCACTGCTGCCTCGCAGTTAGGAGACACTAACACCCTGCATGGAGTTTGCATGTTCTCCCCATGTCTGCGTGGGTTTCCTCCCACACTCCAAAGACATGCAGGTTAGGTGCATTGGCCATCCTAAACTGGCCCTACTGTGTGCTTGGTGTGTGTGTGTGTGTGTCCTGCGGTGTGGCTGGCGCCCTGCCTGGGATTTGTTCCTGCCTTGCGCCCTGTGTTGACTGGGAATGGCTCCAGCAGACCCCCGTGACCCCTGTATTAGGATATAGCAGGTTGGATAATGGATGGATGGAAGCAAACTAGCCGTCCCCCGCAGCTCCGTCCGCATAGTAGTGAAACAGGACAAACTTTAAGAATGTTTTTTTTTTTTTTTCTGCAAGGGAGTGGTGTCCCTACCTTAGGGGGGTTTCTGCCAATGGGCAGTGTTGCGGCTCCAGAAGCACTCCTGGGTCCAACATAAGGGAAGCCATCTTGTCTTCATTAAGGTGTTGGAGGCAGGGGAGAAGAACAGAAAGTCTTTGCTTTGCTGTGCTGTGAATGACGAAACCTGTTAAAGGTCATTTATATAAAATATAAATATGCGCTCGAACCCCGGACTGTGTCTGTGAGGTTGTGTTCGCCGGCCGTATGATGAGTGAGCTCATTTCTGATTCCGCTAATAAAGCCTCGGCCTTTCAGCACTGACACAATAAAGGTCAAGGAGGCACCCCACCATGTTTTTATACTCACATGTGCATTTTCTTTTGTCTTTTTGCCAATCATCCGTATTAAATGGGGTTACCTGCTGGAATTCCATCCCTTTGTATTCTTGATCCGTCTTACTTTCCTTCAAAATTCATATACATACAGTATATACATACATATTGTAAGCCACTAGGGGGCGTACTGCCACCCTAAACCCCCAGACACAGACAGGCAGGACACAGGTTCACTCGACACCCATGTTTATTTACAGTTTGTGCAGACATTACCAACACCGCAATACACCAATAAACAAACCAATAAACAAAATGGTATTGCTAGCTAAGCAAAGGCAAGTTACACTCCAAAACGCAGAGGTAGACTGACTCCCCACTCCTGACGTCACACTTCCCCCTCCCTTCGACCCGTGGTCTCTGTCTCGGATTTGTGCAAACTATGATTCTTAGCGCGATGAGAGAAGTCGCAAAATCAACGGGAATGTTCAAGCAAATTCTAGAAAAAAAAAACTCAGATCTAAATCTGTGAAGTAGTTCTCTCATTCGCTAGCTAAACAGAGGTAAGGTATACGCCCCCTCAGCTGGGGTGTGAGTGAGGAGGGCCCCGCCCCCCTTGGCCTGCTGCGTGTCTCCTAGATTTGAGCAAATAAGTCGGTACCACAACCAAACTATGATACTTCGCACGATGACAGAAGTCGCAAAATCAACCGAAATGTTCAAGCAAATTCTAGAAAAAAAAAACACAATCTAAATCCGTTAAGTAGTCCTCTTGTTTGAGTCGGACGTGTGAGTGAGGAGGTCTCCAACATCCCCCCCGCCCCCGCTCCCCTCGGCTTGTGCGTGTCTCCGAGATTCGCGCAAATAAATCGGTGCCACAAGCGAACTGTGATACTTAGCATGATGAGAGAAGTCGCAAAATTAACCAGAATGTTCAAGCAAATTATAGAAAAAAACAAATCTAAATCTGTTAAGAAGTTCTCTCGTGAAAAGCAGACAGACGTACAGAGAGACAGACAGACAGACGTTAGATTTTATATATATATATATATATATATAGAGAGAGAGAGATGTATACCTGAGAGTTCGCAGTCTGAACTGTTAATGAAGCAGCAGGTCAAAGCTTTGACATCACTGACAGTTTAGTCAAAGAAGGTCACGTATAGTAACTTGTAACTACAATTACTTAATATTTACAGCAGGGGGCACTGTTTTGTTTTGTTTTTTAAAGCTGATAAGTACTTTTCTGTCTGGCACACACTAATAAAAATAAAAAGAAAAAGAAAAGAAAATGAAATCACTTACTATTAAAAGACAGTTGACTTGGGTCAGCTTGGTGTGAAGCCGGAACAGGTGCATGAAATAGAATAATATAACGACCACAAGAAACCACACTGTGACGACCTGAAGGACTTTGTAATTTGAATAGATTGAAAATTCAGAGGTGTGAACACAGAGGAAGGAAATAAGCAGAGTCACCTAGAAGAGATAAACACAATTATTAAAGCAGCAGCAACATCAAAGTTTGGTACATTTAATGATCCCGTGCGTCTGAATTTTATTTTTCCAAAAAGACACTGACCGGCACATCCAAATTACATTTGGAAAAAGTGACAAACATGTAATGCTGGGGTAGCTGTGATTTAAGGAGGTCCAGATAGATAAAATTTCCTCATGTACAGGTCTGCAGCATCATGTTTAAGTTGCATTATAATTTAGTTATACATTACAATTTATATACAGTGGGTATAGAAAAGAATCCTCCCCTTTGAAATATTCCCATTTTTTTTGCTTTACAGCCTTAAATGAAAACACACAAACCAATATTTTTTTCCAACTTTACTTACTCAATGCAATCTACAACATCCAAATGAACGATGTCACAGCTACAGTTCAGAAGAATTTTAAAAAATCAAAAACAAGAAATCCTGAGATGAATAAAGGATCACCCCCCCTCCTAAACTTAATCAGGTGTCAGTGCCCCCCATCTCCATTGCGGTTACTGGCTTCCTTCCACCTCTGATCAGTTGTAATGAGTGTGATTAGTGAAGCTGTTCCTGGTCCATTCATTCCCTTACTTGGTAGTGCAACTGACAGTAAACAACTGACTATGGGTGGCAGGCCACTTTCAAAAGATCTCAGAGATAGAGTTGTGGACAGACATAAGGCAGGAGATGGAGACAAACAAATCTCAAAGGCTTTATCAATCCCAAGGAGCTCAGTAAAGTCCATAATAAAGAAGTGGCGAGTGTTTGGAACTACTAGGACCCTCCCTGGATCCGGCCGTCCCTCCAAACTGGATGGAAGAGCAAGGAGGAAACTGGTAAGAGAGGCTACCAAGAGGCCAACTTTGAATGAGTTACAGGATTTGATGGCAAAGAGTGGTCATTGTGTGCATGTGACAACAATTTCACAAGCGCGTCACAATTGTGGTTTGTTCGAGAGGGTCTCAAGGAAAAAGCCACTTCTCAAGAAAGGCCACATTAAGACTTGTTTGGGCTTTGCCAGAATGCACCTTGAAGATTCTGATGCCAAGTGGAAAAAAGGTCTTATGGGCAGATGAGACCAAAATCAAACTATTTGGCCTCAACACCAAACAGTACACCAATGCAACTCACCATCCACAACACACCATACCTACAGTAAAGCATGGAAATGGCAGCATCCTGTTGTGGCGGGCCTGGGGCTCTCGTTAGGGTGGACTCTCGATTTTCCGACCACCCATTGTGTATTCAAACTTAACATTTTCACTTCCTATGTGTAATTCTTTACATTTACTGACATTAAATTTCATCTTCCACAAATCTGCCCAAGCCTGTCTGCTGTCCAAGTCCTTTTTTAATGATATAACAAATTCCAAATGATCTGCTAATCCACCTATCTTAGTATCATCTGCAAACTTAACCAGCTTGTTATTTATATTCCTATCTAAATCATTTATATTTATATTAAAAATAGCAGCGGCCCCAGCACTGCCCCCTGTTGGCCACCACTCTTAACATCAGCCAATTCTGATGAGATTCCTCGCAACATCACCCTCTGCTTCCTGTGTCTGAGGCAATTCTGCACCCATCTAAAAACATCACCCTGAACTCCCACTTCTTTTAGTTTAATGCCCACCCTTTTATGTGGCACCTCATCATTATATTATACAGGATTGTCCTTGGAATGCTGCGCACTATGATTAAGCTTTTTGGTAAGCAGTTACTCACAGAAAGTAATGGCTACGTAGGAAAGAGTAAGCACTAAAGAGTAAAAGGAAATAGAAAACAATGCAAAACAAATTACTCCCTAAGTGTGGTCAACAGTGGAAGTGAACTTTGTTTAACCTTAAACTATGTAGCAAAAAAATAAAGGAAGCAGTAGTATGTAATTCTGGTGAAGTGGACTGAATAAAGACGAGCTAGACTGCTGCAACTCCTCTTTGAGGGCTGACGTCGATTAAGTACTTATTTTCCCAGAAAGGGACTTGCTGGGAACGTAGCATATGATTAGTTTGACTCACAATTTATTTTATTAAGGGAACAGAATGACTTCATACCAGTGGAACTTACACCTCACATCATGAAGAAGACATTTAAGATACTGGTCCTGGACTATATGAGTCCTTTCTGTGAAAGACCTCTTGATCCCACCTGCAGGTTGCGTATCGGACAAAGACTGGAGTGGGAGGTGCAATCACCTACCTGCTACGCTAGGCTTACTCCCACGTGGATAAACTTGGCAAAACCGTGAGTACCTTTTGTGAGAATTTGATCTTCAAACCTGAAGAAATCAGGTTTGTTCACAAGGTCTAAGTTTTCTTGGTAAGGCCAGAATATGAGTGAATATTTCGTAGGCTACTCAAAACGTTTATTTTGGGACACGGTAAGGATAGAACCCGCGACCTGTTGATTATGAGTCAGTAGCTCTTACCGCTGTACTACCAATTTCTTTTTCTTCGGTTATAGTCTTGAATAAAAGCGCACTTGTTCTGTTATATTTGTACATTTTGTGAAAGTGCTTATTTGATATTTGGACTTCAGTCTTCACACATTATACACTTCATGTCAATATTTTGTCGTTAGTACTAAAACATGAAAACAGTTTGTCTTTTAGGTATGTGTTCAACATTTCTGTTATGCTACATTTACATACATCTTTGTAGGCATGGAACACACATGAAATGTATGTGTTCCAATTAACAATATATTATTTACCGTCTACAGCTCCCGGTACCTCACACCCTGATAAACAAGGCTTGAGCTGCGATAGTTTTTTGCCGTTTCTGCAGCGGTGGGGCAATAGGATAGCAGGCTGCTTGCTGCTTGTGCTGATCGACACATTTACAAGACAAAAGACGCTGACAGAGAGTTGCGAACAGATTTAAGGTGGGCCGGGATTACGAGTTTTTCTCGTAGGCTTTGGTAATTCTAGAGTTAAAGAAAGCTGTGGCTTGGTTCCTCAAGTTTAAAGACATACTGCTGTACTTAAAGGCAAAGACAATTCAACTTGAATTCAGTTAATCTGAAAGTAACTAGTAAAACAAAAACATACGGAGCACACGGAAAGGTACAAACTGACCTTGGAACCAAACCGGATTTCCCTAAATCTGAATCAGAGCTTATCCATCTTAGTCAACTAGAAGAATTAAAGCTTTAAAGAAAATGCATAGTGTAAAAAAAAAAACAAAAAAAAAAAAAAACAGTCAAATCTTTAAACTGGACCCGATCATACAAGATGGAACACAGAGAGCTGGAGGAGTTTTTGTGAGAATTTGAAAGTCTACAGAGAGTTGCTCGGTCTTCAAGGCTTGGCTTTTGTCATGACATGCCATGAGAACTGTGGGACCTTCTATGCATAGGTCCATGTGTGCGGATTTAAAAATGGCACTCAATCAACTCAATTTATCAAAGGTGGATTCTAATCAAGTTCTACAGACATCTTAAGGAGAATTAAAACAAACAAAGAAACAAACAAAGATATGCTGGGCCAGCTAAGAGGCAAATGACTATTTCTTCATATTATCATATGTCTCCCGAAGCTGATTTTTTTCAATAGAGAGTCCTGGTGCACACAGGCCAACAGCAAAACATGAATGGGATGGTCACCTTTTGCAATACAAATCACATTCACATGCCCTGCACTTCACTATTTGCCCCTGATGTATGAATTCACTGGACGTGAAAGAAAACCAGTGTCTGCGTGGGTTTCCTCCGGGTGCTCCAGGTTTCTCTCACAGTCCAAAGACATGCAGGTTAGGTGCATTGGTGATCCTAAATTGTCCCTAAAGGGTACTTGGTGTGTGTGTGTGCCCTACCCGGGGTTTGTTTCCTGCCTTGCGCCCTGTGTTGGCTGGGATTGGCTCCAGCAGACCCCCCATGACCCTGTGTTAGGATATAGCGGGTTGGATAATGGATGGATGTGTGTAATGAATCTATATAGCATATGCGTTTCACTTTTTGAATTGCATTACTGAAATAATAAATTAGAATATAATCGAAAAGTTCATTTGAGATACACCTGTAATGCGTTATCCCCAAAGACATGCAGCAGGTTAACATTATTCAATAAATCTAAACTGGGCCCGTGCATGGGTGACTAAGCCTTGACATGAAATGGCGCCTTGTCCAGTGAAACCTCCTACCTCGCATCTGATGCTGCAGAGATTGGCTCTGGCTCCCTGTGACTTTCAATTGAATTAAGTAAGTCGGAAGATGCTTTATGTTATATAAAACACCAAATAGTATCTAATAAAACCATTTGTGAACTTTAGCCTAATATTGATTGGTCACTCAATTTTTCATTATCATTTTCAAGAAATAAAAAAATGAAATATAATGAGTAATTAAATTGAAGGCTGTATAATTATCTAAATTCTTTCAAGTTTGTCAGATCTAATTTATTTCTGAAATCTTGCTGATCTTTAGCCCTCAGGCCACAGTTTGCTCTTCTGTGGTTTTCCCTGAGGTATCAAATTTCAGGGTAGGTAAACAGCAAGACATATTTAAGAGCTGCAATGGAAAGTTGTCTTCTGGCCTTAATATTTCGATGACCTACAGTTGTGCTTGAAAGTTTGTGAACCCTTTAGAATTTTCTATATTTCTGCATAAATATGACCTAAAAGATCATCAGATTTTCACTCAAGTCCTAAAAGTAGATAAAGAGAAACCAGTTAAACAAATCAGACAAAAATATTACACTTGGTCATTTATTTACTAAGGAAAATGATCGAATATTACATATTTGTGAGTGGCATGGAAGTGTACCTTTGAGGACCCTGCGTTTGAAAGAGTTGGCCCAAAAGTGAAGAACTTCCAATGTGTAGGATCATTTAAAAGTTGAAAATAATGTTCTTTGTAATAATATTTTAAAATTCATATACAAAAATATGACATTATTGTCATGTGTGTGCAAAAAACAAGCAACTGTAAAACTGAACTCACCGCAGCTGCAATAAGTGCTGGATACTTAATAGGATTCACTGCTGCCACGAGTGAGGAGATTAGGGTCAGCAAGGTCCCAAGGATGTAGTGCACGTATTCCTTCAAAAAAGAAAAACAAAAAAAATCAGAATTTCATAAAATTCTTTCCTGCTAAACTACACTCAAATGTTCATTTTTATTCATTTGTAATAATATATAGTACATTTCATTAATTGCAAGGCACACTTATTTCCAACTTTTTATATCTTTGAAATCAGAGGGTATCTTACAACTAAAGCTGTCTTTAGGCTATTTCACATCAGACGACTTTGAGTCACAGCCTTTATTTACGTAATCTTAGTCAGTCGGAGGCAGCTGGCAGCGCGCTCCCGTAAAGCTCATCGTCTAATGTGACAAACCCCATGACTGAGACCAGCTAGTCTGTGAAACTGCCTTTCTCTTTAGTCGGAGGGGTGGGCTCTTTGCGTGCAACGGTTGAGAACCAATGAGTGTTCAGTTGGAAGTACAACGCACAGTGACGAGGAATAAGGAGCACGCAAATTATGAACCTCACAAATAGGAGAGAAGCTTGTAGCAGTCACAGCGACGCTAAGAATCACGCAATTGAACGGATGGTGATTTGTTGTTGGTGAAGACTCCAGGAACGCACCCAGCCTCGGCCTGACTTGCACACACACACACTCACTCACAGAGACATACTGTAGTTAAGACAACAGATTAACACTTCTCATATAACAGCTACCGTGGCTGTCCGCTTGTCTGTCCAGGATTTTAAATCACCTGTAGCTCGGTACACATATACTACATGACCTCTACTGTCTGCTTTCGGGGTGATGATTTTTATTACTCCTTTTATTTTTATTTTATTGTAGAATCAACTCTCGGCAGCACGCAGTAGGGTGGCCATGTGTACCTCTTCATATCTTAAATCGTTCTTGAGGCAAACTGAAGACTTGAAGTGAAATATTAACAAAAAACATACTAAGTAATTGCAACACAAACACGACTTCATCAGTTTTAACGTGAAAAGATGCCGATGAAAAAAGAGAAGAAGCGGGCCGTTAGGGTGGAGAAAACGAGAGCTGCTCAGGAAACAGCAAGCGCATCAACCTCTGAGCAAACGAATCGTAAATGTACAGAGAAAGAGAATGAAAACTATAAGTCAAGTGTATTCACTGCACTTTATCATACACTGCACCGTTACTGGAGACAGACAGACAGACAGACAGACAGACAGATAGATAGATAGATAGATAGATAGATAGATAGATAGATAGATAGA